>CM060948.1:248861514-248921514 GCA_030765055.1 Mantis religiosa
CTAAAAGAACCCAAATGAAGATTTCACTTCCTGCTCTTCACTCATTATGTGCACAACAGAAGTTCTGTTCTTTCAAATTTACAAATTTAAATGGGGAAAAAAAGGTCCTAATCTATAAAAAAAATTGTGATTACTCTTGGATTTTGTGTTCCAAATAATTTGTTTTACTTATTATAATAATTTTTCTCCATCATAATAAACATAGATATATTTTAAATGTTAGTGACATAAATTACCATCATATAGATAATGATAATTTGGAACTACTTTCCTAAACCTTGTAAGCTGTGTTGAGTGGCACTTACCAACATTATTATTATTTGCTTTCTTTCTCTTATATTCAAGAAATACATGTAAAGTAGGTATTAAAGATTAAGAACATTTGATTTGCCTTATTACCCATTATTAGTCTCACTAAGTACCAATGTTGCATTAAATTTATCCATATTAAAGAAACTATATCTCTGATCATATAATCGGTTATTTAATTTTTACTGTTAATATTCATTACTAATGCAAATGATATGCAACAATTTGTTACTGCTCCATTATAACTATCTGCACTGCATGATAAAATATATAGTCACAGGCTCTGTGGGAGCTTGGTTGCTGTGATACAGATTAGAAAACTTTAATAAGGTGAGACAATGTTCAGACTTATGATCTATTAAGCATAAATATGATGTTACACTAGTTTATTATGGAATATTTACTGTTCAAATATAAGATATATTACACAATTACTAATATCCTCCTTGAGTCTTAGGATGTTTTATGCCCAGATGAGCATAATGAATATACCAGGTAACACAATATAAATAACAATTTTAATGTATTTAATTTGTACAATTTTAACATAACATGATGAAAAACTAGACATTTAATTAGTTTCAAATATAAACTAACACCCTCACCCTCAATATAAACATCTTCATTAATCTCTGTCAGTCTGGGCGGCTCAGTTAGGCAATGACATGCTGATTTCAAAGTTACAGGTTTAAATCTGGCACTGACAAGACGGTTTTTAACTGTGCTTGAAACCTCAGGGCATAATCATTAATCCAACACACTAGTAAATCTAATGTTTATTTAATGTTAAATTACCTGAAAAGAGTTGAAGAGATAGTAGAAACACCATGTAATGATGACATTATAGTATAATGCAACGAAGAACGTAACAACACAACTTGCAATGCCAATACCACCTAGCCAAGGGTGAATTGTGTTCCAGACACCCAATGACCCAAGGCGCATCTTCTGACCAATACCCAGTTCAATGAGGAACAACGGAATCCCTTCTAGAATTAACATTACTGCAAATGGTATCAGGAATGCCCCTGCAAAGAAATCAAACATCACAAATTAGATTAGCAATAAATAAGGAAGCACTTATAAGAAATGTTAATAACTAGAAAATATAAGCATTATTTATGCATAGCAAACTGCATATAGTGATGTAAATCCATTTAGTTTGCTACAATGTTATTCCTTAAATAATATCTACTAGCAGAATATCCTTTGTCTTGGTGTTCACACCATCCCCTTCAAAGACAGTTCTCAAGTAAATTCTGACATGCAAAATTAATCTATAAACAAAGATTGGTTGTGGTGGGAAAAAAGGGGAGCAATAAGGAGAAGTTTAACTGACTAGATGGAAGGCACTAATGTGTAAAAGCAATCCATACACTAATCTAATTTTACAAATTACAGTGAAAATAGATGGCAAACCAAAACATCTGGTACGTTACATTCACATGATTTCTCTACCTATTTAAGAATCTGTATTATAAAAGTTATGCTTCTATATACTTCACGTTAAGTGCCATGGAATTTATAGAAATAGTTTTCTTATACATTTCAGCAGACACAGCGATCTGAAGCAACAGTCTTATCTTCTATATGCTGAATTTGAAAGTCCAAATTCATTCTATGATATCACAAGAAACAACTAAATGTTGACAGCAAGAATTAAAAAATACAAACCAATTAACAACTGAATATCTTGAAAATGACTTACACCACAAAAACGTAATCTGAAATAAAGTGTGTTTTATACAGGTCTACGTTTTATGCGTAGTAAGTTTTGTATTTCTTAAAGTCCATCAATGATATAAATTTACCCATATAAAATTCATTCTGAATGAAGTAGATGACAGGCTATTATTAGGATTCAAGGTATACATTTCATCAGTAATGTAACTATCTTCTCTTGTGTCCTTTTTCTAACACTGCTTTTTACTCTCTCCAGCAGAAATAAAAACATATTTTCGGTGAAATCTTGATATGACATTTCTGGCTGAATTACAACACTTGTAAAGAAAGAATATCATTTTGTTATTATTTTTGGACAAATTGTGAATTTGGAAAGCTTAGTAATGCTCTTAAAAATGTGTAAGTAAAGCTATTTTAGTGGTGAACTGGCTTACTCCATATTTTTGAAAGAATAATCCGGCACCTGGATTAACAACAACAACAATAATAATAATAATAATCATGATAATAATAATAATTATGATAATAATAATAATAATAATGATAATGATAATAATAATAATGATAATGATAATGATAATAATAATAATGATAATGATAATGATAATGATAATGATGATAATGATGATGATAATGATGATGATAATGATAATGATGATGATGATAATGATGATAATGATGATAATGATGATGATAATGATGATAATGATGATGATAATGATGATAATGATGATAATGATGATAATGATGATAATGATGATAATGATGATAATGATGATAATGATGATAATGATGATAATGATGATAATGATGATAATGATGATAATGATGATAATGATGATTATGATGATGATGATAATGATGATTATGATGATGATGATGATAATAATAATAATAATGATAATAATGATAATAATAATAATAATAATTATAATAATAATGATAATAATAATGATAATAATAATAATAATAATAATAATAATAATAATAATAATAATAATAATAATAATAATAATAATAATAATAATAATTATAATAATAATAATAATAATAATAATAATTATAATAATAATAATTATAATAATAATAATAATAATAATAATAATTATAATAATAATAATTATAATAATAATAATTATAATAATAATTATAATAATAATTATAATAATAATAATAATAATAATAATAATAATAATAATAATAATAATAATTATAATAATAATAATAATAATAATAATAATAATAATAATAATAATAATAATAATAATTATAATAATAATAATAATTATAATAATAATAATAATTATAATAATAATAATTATAATAATAATAATTATAATAATAATTATAATAATAATAATTATAATAATAATAATAATAATAATTATAATAATAATTATAATAATAATAATAATAATAATAATAATAATAATAATAATAATAATAATAATAATAATAATAATAATAATAATAATAATAATAATAATTATAATAATAATAATTATAATAATAATAATAGTAATAATAATTGTAATAATAATAGTAATAATAATAATAATAATAATAATAATAATAATTATAATAATAATAATAATAATAATTATAATAATAATAATAATAATAATAATAATAATAATAATTATAATAATAATTATAATAATAATAATTATAATAATAATTATAATAATAATAATTATAATAATAATAATTATAATAATAATAATTATAATAATAATAATTATAATAATAATAATAATAATAATAATAATAATAATAATAATAATAATAATAATAATAATAATAATAATAATAATAATAATAATAATAATTATTATAATTATTATTATAATTATTATAATTATTATTATAATTATTATTATAATTATTATTATTATAATTATTATTATAATTATTATTATAATTATTATTATTATAATTATTATTATAATTATTATTATAATTATTATTATAATTATTATTATAATTATTATTATAATTATTATTATAATTATTATTATAATTATTATTATAATTATTATTATAATTATTATTATAATTATTATTATAATTATTATTATAATTATTATTATAATTATTATTATAATTATTATTATAATTATTATTATAATTATTATTATAATTATTATTATAATTATTATTATAATTATTATTATAATTATTATTATAATTATTATTATAATTATTATTATAATTATTATTATAATTATTATTATAATTATTATTATAATTATTATTATAATTATTATTATTATTATTATTATTATTATTATTATTATTATTATTATTATTATTATTATTATTATTATTATTATTATTATTATTATTATTATTATTATTATTATCATAATAATGATAATAATTACACTGGTCGACAAGGTTTTTTTCACAAGAGATCTGAATAGTGAATCTAGTGGCATTTTCCATCCTGAATTCAGATATGTAGTCAGAATTTTCCCATCAGGCATAGTTTTTCTATAAAAGCTATTTTTCAAAATATGATTTTAGTGTTTTCTTTGACCTGTCATAGGAACCGTTACCTCATATGTAGCTATTTTACTCAAGCTGTATTATTGAAATTATTTGCAATGTCATGCTGAAGCGCAATAAAACATGACTGTGCAGGTTCATTGTTGTTGTTAGACATGTTCAGACCTGTTTGGCATTGTGATGTGTCAGTATTGAGCTGACTGTGAGATTGTTGCGTAGTGAAATATTTCCTTCCTTTCTGTTTAGAAGTGTATTGTGTATGTTGTGCATGTTGTATTTCTGTGCTTTATTTTTCCATCATGCCAAGAAATTGTGTAAATCATGCAGATAATTTCTGCTATATTTGTAGTAAGCTGACCTTCAAGTCTCAGAGGCGAAATTTGACCCCACTGTAAAGAAGTGTTATAAACTTTACTTTGGCTGTAAAGTTGGTGATTTTGATAAGAGCTGGGCCCCAAATACATGTTGTGTTTCGTGTGTTAGACTGCTGACTGGGTGGAAAAATGGTACATATCATATGCCATTTGCAATTCCCATGATTTGGAGGGAACCGAAGGATTATTTTACTGACTGTTATTTTTGTTTGACAAATATTAAAGGAATCACATCTAAAACAAAATATACAGTTAAGTATCCGAATTTGCAATCTGCAATGAGACCTGTCTTACACAGTGAAGAGTTCCCCGTACCAGTATATGCAGATACGACCTTAAGTGATAACTCTGGTTCTGACCTGACTGAAACTCCAAATGATTCAGATGAAAATAAAAATGATCTTACATATGAAGCCAGTAGCTGTTCATCAGAACCATACTTTCCCAATCAGCAAGACCTTAGTGACCTGATTCGCGATTTAAATCTGTCTAAACAAGTCTGTCTGGAAGTTTTAGCTTCCAGACTCAAAGGGTGGAATCTACTCCAAAAAGATGTAAGAATTAGTAGATATCGTAGCCGCCATAGTGTTTTCAAAGAATACTTCTCTGAAGAAAATGGTATTGTGTTTTGTAATAATATTTATTCAGTTATGGAAACTCTTGGGCTTCAACACCGGCCAGATGAGTGGCAATTGTTCATAGACTCCTCTAAAGTAAGTTTGAAGGCTGTGCTGCTACATATTGGCAATAAACTTCCATCAATACTGGTAGCGCATGCCGCTGATATGAAAGAGCCATATGAAAATATGAAACTAGTTTTAGAGAAAATACAATATGGAAAATATGAATGGAATATCTGTGGTGATTTAAAGGTCATTGCTTTATTGCTTGGTTTGCAACTTGGGTTCACCAAATTTTGCTGTTTTTTTGTGCGAGTGGGACAGCAGAGATAAGAAGTCTCACTACGTTAGAAAGTCATGGCCAAAACATGAATCTCTTATCCCTGGCCAGAAAAATGTGGCATGTGTCCCTTTAGCCTGAAAAAATATTTTTACCTCCATTGTATATTAAGTTAGTTAGGAGTTATGAAAATTTTCGTCAAAGCTATGGATAAACTTTCTGATGGATTCTTCTACTTGAAATCGAAATTCCCCAAAGTCAGTGATGCTAAATTGAAAGAAGGAGTTTTTATAGGACCACAAATCCGATCATTAATGGCTGATGAACATTTCGAAGGACTGTTAAATCCACTGGAGAAAGCAGCCTGGCAGTCTTTCAAAAGTTTGTGTTGCAATTTTCTTGGAAACCATAAAGCAGAAAACTATTGTGACATAGTGGCTGAACTTCTGCATTCTTATAAAGCTATGGGATGAAACATGTCTTTAAAAATTCACTTCTTGGACTCTCACTTGGACTTCTTCCCCGAAAACCTTGGAGCTGTCAGCGATGAACACGGTGAGCATTTTCATCAGCAAATTTCTACAATAGAGAAGAGGTACCAAGACAAGTGGAGTTCCAATATGCTGGCTGACTACTGTTGGACTAAAATGAGACACATTCCAGATGCAAAATATACTCGAAAATCACTATCTACCACTTTCTAGGTAAGTCAGAATTAGTAGTTATAATTTTTGAGTTAGATAGCTAGTTACGGATTTTTTGGAATATTATAAAAAATTCAAATGAATATCACACAAAACTCCTGCCTGATGGGGAAAAACTGTAATTATATTTGAATTCAGCACGAAAAATACTTTTAGAATCTGTTATTTTAATTCTTGTGAAGGAAAAAAGGTTCAATTTTGTCGACCAGTGTTATTATAATAATAATGATAATAATTATTATTATAATGATGATGATGATGATGATGATGATGATGATGATGATGATGATGATGATGATGATTCATCATATTGTCCTCATCATCGTATTATTCTAACGTTTCTTACTGCTGCATTTTACTACAGTCATTTTCCACTATGCACAGCTAGATGGTAATGACTAGACATCAGATCTGTGTGCAAATGCAATTTAAGTTTCTTATGTTAAGTTTTACAGTAGATATGAGGATTCAAACAAAATTGTTAATTATTTTTAAATATTTGAAAGCCAGGTGAGTTACCTAATAATAAACAAACTCCTCTCCACACTGGAAAATGAGTTTCAGAGATTTGAATATCTTGACCCTACCAAGTTTATATATGAAACAGTTATTGATTTACATGGAGATATATATGGCAAACTATGTCACGAATGCAAAAATACACACCCATAACACACGTAATAAAGACAAATTACACACCTATATTCATAAAACAAAACTATTTGAGACTTCTGTCAAATACATGGGTTTAAAGCTATACAACCACTTACCAAATCAATTAAAAAACATACCCTCTATTAAAAAGTTTAAGGTAGAGCTACAATTTCTTTAAAAAAAAATCAGTTTTACTCAGTAAATGAATACTTAGAATACAAATCGGGTAAAGCATAAATTAATCAGTTTGTTGTGCATAATTATACTAGTGTATTCTATTTCTATTCTTGTTTCATGTGTCTGAGATTGGAAGACTCATCAATGAAGAATTTTAGCTGGCCAAAGCATTAAAATTAAGTGTAATTGTGTAAATTATTTGAAAACTTTAGATTGTAAATACCTCATAGATGAACTGTAAATATTGTTAAATACTGTAACTATATTGACAATGCCTATAATTCTGTATGACTTCCTGTGGCTAATAAACATTGTATTGTATTGTATTGTATTGTAATGGCTGTCTGATAATTAACACAAAATGCCATTATCAATGTTTCCACCAAGGATGAAGGAGTAAACATTTAATAAATATTAAAAGCAGAAGCATTATTAACAGTGAAGTATTCTTCATATTTAAGTTTGAATTTATGGAAAAATCTGCAGTTTCACACCATTTTTGGACAGAAAACCACAACATTGGCCACAACATTAAACTGTTAAAATCTTTAAGTACACCCATAGAATTGGATATTTGGGAAAAAATATTCATAAACAAAAACCGTGATAAAGTTATAAATTTTGAAATCCCGGCATTAAATGAAGTATTAAAACTTAGTGCCCCTAACACCAGATGGCAGAGTGATCGGAGCTCCGTAGTTGAAGAAGAGGGAGGTTCATTTAGTCACAAAACAGCTGATGATGAGATTGAATGATCTTGAAAACGTTTATATACAACAACAAGTAAGTGAAGACTGAGTGTAAACAAGTGACTCATAAATTCAAACTTAAACATTTAATAGTTTAACAATAACAAGATTCTGTCTTTACTGAGCAGAATGACTCAGGCAATAAATTGCTCACATTCAGAAGGTGTTGGGATCAAATTCTATGAACCAACCAATATAACTGTGTTTTTCTCCCACTTATTTTCCTCAGTTGTCAAGGTAAATGCAGACTGGATATTTTACAGCATTAAATTCCACCTTACATCTAAAACAATAGAAAAAATGAAAAAGATGGTAATAGCAAATGCTCTGCCATCTATCCACAAATAATGAAAACAGTTAGATTTGATGGTGCCCTAATGCCATCTACCCGTTATGCGAGTATGAAGCAAAGGTACAGAGCTTAGCCTTAAAAAGGCTATCTTCACACATATCAAAACTGCCATCTGCCATCACATAGAGAAGCAAGGGTACAGTTGCCTAGCTCTAAAGTCTCTGTGGACACATAATAATGCCAAATGGTATGAGATTTAGAAGGTTAACTGCTCCAACACACACTGAATCATGAAGTATCTCCCGACAGATATGTTGTGATACGACCATGTAGTTAAAATGATTCATAATTAAAACATTGTCTACAAAACTAATCTTTTATGAAAAGGAGAAACAGGTGAAAGGGAGAGGAAGTGGAGAGAGAGAGATGTTGGCTACTTATAGATCAATGGAAGCATGAATTAGTTTTGACAATATAACCATTACAATGGCAATTTCTTTTATTCTACACTTCTGATCTATTTAGTTATTTAGTAATACTTTATTTACAACAAACAATGTAAACATTATATTTATAATTAATCATTTCAGTAATTATTGTATATGTACTTGCATTTCTAGAAATCTACTTGACACTCGTGTTATGCTGTTTTAACCTAGTATTCTTCAAGTAATGTGTGTCATGTATGTGTTGTTTCACTGGGTCAATAAATAAATTGTCATATAGATGCCTCAGTTGCATGGACACCATCCTGTATTATGTGCTTGATTAACTTGCTGAAAGATAGCCTTAGTTGCAGATTTACCTTCTGTAACAATTATTTTATATTTATTTATTTTACTCATTAAGTGGAACTTGGGTTGTCGAATTAAAGTATAAAAATCTATGTTTATTTTAATTATTAGAGAAAATCATGAAATATCCTAAACAGTCAAAGTATAAACTTGAAAGAAGCGTAGAGACAGTGAAGCACAACTTAGCACAAAAGTGAATCGAGGAGATATTGACACAGTGTGACTGAAGCAATGTGTCAATATCTTCTCGATTCACATTTGTGCTATCCGAAAGTTTGGCCAGTTGACAAGGTTTGAACCCAGAACCTCCCAAACATGAACCACGGATGCAACTACCAAGCCATCTCACTAAGTAGCATTTTGTTTTTTAAAGAAAAATAATCTGAAACCACCAATGCACAGATTAGCACTGTATGAAAAAAACCCACAATATGCAGGAATAAAAATTTATAATAAATTACCTGTAAGAATCTGTAAAATGAAAAACCTCAAATGCTTTAATAAAGCAATAAAAAAACCTTACTAATGGACAAAGCGTATTACTCAATTACTGAAAATATGGATGATAAAACTGAATTATAATAATGTTTTTTTCATTCTGTAATTATTTAAATTCTAATAAAAACTGACAATATTATTCCAAGGGCATTGTCATAATTATAACAATACTTGTATATACTATATCACATACATGTACTGTATCACACTGTATTTATATTATTAGTATTATTATTGTTATTTTGTGTAATTATTGTTAACTTAAATTTTGTACACTTGATGAGTCACCTGTTTACAGAGTTTGTACTCACTATTTGTAAGCGTATGTGACAATAAAACATCTTATCTTATCTTAATGCCATTTTATTAAGTTTGAATTTGGTTGTGTATCTGTTGTTGTTGACTAATGGCACTGGGGATTAGTTGATTTGCATCATTTTCCCCTTAGCTTCCCAATATAAAGCCTGTAGGTTCCCACTTTTGAGACCATTACATTTGTCCAAATGGTGTTTGTTCATGATGACATCCTCTTTACAGATAGTATATTTGGGTGTAGGTAGGTTGTGTATCTTAACTGAGTTAAAATGTTTGGAAGAGATGGAACCTTAAGAACCCTACAGGTGGATAAAAAGATATATGTTCTCAAGATGTATACATTCAACAACATAGTATGTGTTTATTTTGTTAAAGTTTACTCAGTCCCAGCTTAAATTTATACAAAAATTCCCTAGTGCCAGTTCTTTTAAAACTTTCATTATGTATAGGTTTGTAGAAGAACGTTTACAGACTGGGTCCATGTTAGGAGAGTGATGGGGAAAGTAGTCAAAGAAAACTTCTATCTTACATTTTCCGATTTTTATGATAGAATAAGTGATTAACTTTCTCACTTTCAAGATTTGAATTCATTTGATTATCTGTGGGAAATGCTTAAGGATAAAATTTATAAAACAGTCCTCATATAGCTACTCAACAAATTATAAGACAGCATTCAGTATACATTTTCCAATATTCTGGCTATATAACATTATTAAACATTCAATAATATAGATAGTCAGACTGAAAAATTCAATGCCATGGCCAGAATCTGAACCACGGATCTCCCGGTTTCCATCCAGTCATCTTAACCATTGAGCTACCATGGCCAATGTGCCTTCCCCTGCCCCATCCCCTTCCTCTTCCCCTTCCTCTTCTTATTATTATTATTACTACTCTTCTTCTTCTTCTTCTTCTTCTTCTTCTTCTTCTTCTTCTTCTTCTTCTTCTTCTTCTTCTTCAACTTTCCTAATTATACCGTTATCGTGCTGTTAGGGGACTCTTGTTCCTCTATCCCTTGAGGTTGGGCCTGAGAAACCGAAGCGTTGGATCTGATAGAGAACCAGAATAGGTGATCAGCCCAATGCCTGGTGTGAAGGTGAAGGAAGTGGATGATATATATGAGGGCGAAATGAATGATAGGAATGATGATGATGGAGCAGTTGGTAGAATGCTGATGGGAAAAACCGGAGGACCCGGAGAAAACCCGTCCCAGCACCATGTTTTCCACCACAAATATCTCTTTGAGGTCACCTAGGATTGAACCCAAGCTGCCTTGCTGAGAGCCAAGTGGTCTAACCACTCAGCCATGGCACGGCCGGCCAATGTGCCATCATGACATTAAATTCTCCAATTGACTCCTATGTTTTCCCAGTAAACCACTAGGGGTTCTCATATTTGAGATACACACAATTTGTAGCGACTTACTATTGTAAGTACTTGAGTCCCAAGCTTCATCGTTAAACCCTTATTATTAAGTTAATTGGTACTGAATTTTTCAGTCTGACTCTATCTATCCAAAACCTTTGCCTATACATGGCTAGTGTGGAAGAATGATTAATTTCCATCAATTAATTCAATAATATGCTCAGCTGGTACCAACCTTGTATAGGTGCAGAGGATAATCATGTTGCTTCACACATCATTATCATTATTTAGGAAGAAATGGCAGATCAGTCTACTAATAATGCACAAATAGATCTTTATACCACTGCCATAGAAGTGTGCTGACATTCAAGGTAAACCTGATGGAAACATGTAAGAGTGGTAAACAACACTTCAACACTTCCATGAAAGGATTTGTAGTAAACAATTCCTATACTGCCCATTTTAAATTAATTAGCATAACTACCTTTTATTTTAGGAAGCATAACAGGTATTCTGATGAAATTTCACTGTATAGTTTTCAAGCTATTTCTTTTGAGCCTAGTAAAATACTTTATTTCTGGAAACATAATATAATATTGATATAATACAATTTTGAAATGTAATATCATTCTGATAACCTAATAGTCCAGGAAATAATCTTTTTTAAAAAGTTATGAGCATATCCATGTATATATAAGTCTCAGCTCGGTGTCTTAAATACTTCTTGGGAAAGAGGGTCAAACAATTTCATAAATCAGATTTAAAGTAGTGTAATATACTAAATAGTGAAAAAGTATCAAAATGTATGTTATTTTACAAGATAAAAACATCATATTTTGAGTCTCCCCACCTGGGTTGACTCTCCTTAATTTGTGTAAAAACCCCAACTCTTTGTTTCAAACAATTTCTATAAAAAATTAAATATTTATGTTCATACTTTTGCCACTTTCCCTCCAATAATCTGTTAAGAGCTCTTGAAATAACTAATATACACATGAGTTTGAAAGTTTATTAATAGGTTTGTTGTACTGTTATCTAGTAATTGCCCGGGAAATATTATTTATTTACTTTTATTTTTCCTGATTCAGTACATGTCCAGTAAGCCATACACTTCTCAGTTCCCGTAAGTTGGTTCAAAGATCAAACTGAAATTATTCATCTAACTTTAAGATCCAAGATATCAAATACCCAGCCTAAGGAAGTTGAAAAAGAAAGGAAAAACATGAGCCTATATTACATTTTGTTCAACAAATACAGCCTAAAGTGCATTCAAGTGACCTTTTTTTTTTTTTTGGAACAAGTGGCATCATTTCAAAAAATTGTTATTAAATGAAGAGAGTTCTGTAAACATCTGATAAGTGATTACAGACTAATATTGTAATCTGCATTATAAAGCATTCAGTTCTGTTCTTCAAAATCATTTATATGACATTACTGGTTCTTAAATATACTCGGATTTACTACATACACTTCCAAATTTAAGCTGCAATCAATTTATTATTTATTTCAAGAGGCGAGAACTATCGCATGCTTTTTATATTATGCTTCTTAACCTATTTTATCTCTTCTGTAAAGAATTTTTTCTCTGTTTTTGCTTTAATGGCAAAGCCTTCTTATTTCAGAGTTTTAAAGAAAAACTGATGTGATAAATTTATATGATTTTCTCTAGTCTCGTATCATTTATTAGTATGTTTACAAATTATTCTTAAGTAAGTTTTATTTTTTATCTACTTCATTATAATTGAGATTAATCTTTGCAAAAATAGTTACACTGCACATTATAAATATGGAGGGAATAACGATAGGCAATTGTTTAGTAACTGGACGCTTTTTGCCGGCCTTACAATTCCATACTTTTCCTATGTAACTGCAAAAAACAACTGAGCGTCAACAGGAGTTTAAAAGAATGACAAAAGTACTGAATAGTTTGAACCATTAATAACAAATATGTCATATATGGCTGATGTCACAAAAAATCTTATTTGAAACAAACTATTTTAAACAGAATTACATTTTTGATATATTACATTTTCATCTATTGCTTACTGTTTACCAGTTATACAAGATTATATAAAATTCCTTCTGAATGAAGACTTCACAGGCTCCTCCAAGAAAATTCAAACTATGCATTTTATTTTTCATTTAAATATCTTTAATATATGGTATTTCAACAAAAGCTGTTAAAAAAAAAGCAATTTTTCAGAAAATAAATAATTTTGAAAAACGTTTCATGTAAAGTATAGTTGGGGTTGCCATTGGAGGATCTTTTTTGAAACCTTTCTGGTGCATGTTTAGAAGATACTAAACTTAAATACCAAGTTTGGTACTTATCCAACATCTTTATTTTTTTCCTTTTTCTTTTTTTTTTTCGGGGGGGGGGGGGGGAGGTTTATGTTATTCACACACGTGCACACCCAAACATGTGCACACACAGACACCTATTTCTAAATGTGCTTTACTTTAATAAAAGGGCCTTCAAAACATGTATTTCCAACAAAACCACCATATTTGATTTTTGGGTGGACTACTACACTTCCTCTACCTGCTATGTACATGGTATAGAAAGTAAACATATACTGCACTTTGGGTTTCCTACCTTAATCTGGTTCAGTTCATGCCACTGCTGGTACTTTGTTTCTATCACCATACATAACAAGATATACAAACCCATCACTGTGTTATGAGAATAACATGTCTGCCTCACATTCAAGAGGTTTCGAGTTCAAAGGTTGGTTAGGATGGGTTACAAATGTGAGAATTTTCCCCAGAGTTTTCCCCTATGTTTGATCCTAGAATAACATATGTGGAACATGTGGTGGATGAAGCAGCTTCTGGATGGGTTTTCTCCAAGTTCCCTAGTTTCACCCACCATTCATTCCACCATCTGCTCCATCATCACCTTCCGTTTCATTCATTTTGCCATCCATTTCAGATTATCTCCTTCCTCACTCTCATATCAGGCTCTGAGCTGATCAGTCATTCTGGATATTCTCTCTGATCCAGAGTTAGTCTACTTCTCAATGGGCATCTGACCCCAGGTGTCCACATATAAGTCCTCCATATAGGGAGGGTAAGCAGAGAAGTTTTCCCTTATCCTGAAAAGATGAATATCTAGTAACTTTTAAGCTCTATGCACTTTAGGATTTGAACATCATTTCATCCACTTCATTCATTCATTGTCCAATATGAATTGGGTTGAAGGACATTTAAACTTTAAGCAGCAAAAAAAGAATTAATTTTGATTATCCTGAGTAAATAATTTCCATGACAGTTTTTCACTCTGAAAGTGTATTACAAACAAACCAAACATATTTTTGCAAACATATTTAGCCTGGTCAATATTTACAAGAAGCCCAGAGGATTCATGGTGACATTCAGCAGTGCTAGCAAGCTTGTAGAAAATTTAAAATCAGACCAGTAATATATGCATAGGGTTTCAAACTGCATGCTTGCATTGAAAGCATTTAGCATAAGCATACCAGCTTGGCATAGTTGAGTCAGCACCTGGTTGCACAAACCATATAGCAGTGAGAAAGTTTTAAAGTTATTTCTTACTATTATTGGCTATGAACTAAATGGGATAAAAGCTTCTGAAAAATTTACATCATGTAAAGAAAAACAGCCTTACTGCTTCTATCACTTATTGGATAGATTTTTTTCATTGGAACATTACATTTGATATGTAACTTCATAACCTTTATAATATTCATTGATTCATATAAATATTCTAGGGATCTACTTTTGGTGGATTTACATTGGCTGAAGAAATGTATGCAATATGCAGTGCATATTGGTTCATTTTGCTATAATTAATTTGTTATATTACACTTCCAATATTTTAATTAACAGTTTAGTTCATAAATGACTATTAAATATACTTGAAAGAGAAAAGAGCATTTGGATCATTCCCTAGTTTTGTATGTGACATTTTTAAGACATTATGATATATTGTATCTTCTAGTCTATAGCAGATGTTAATATAATATATGTTAATATATTACTTTCACTTATGACATAGGAGAAATAATGGAAGAAAGATGTGTAGCATTCCTGCAACTTTCACTGTCCATTGTTACAAAAGCTTAGTATTCATCTATATGTATATACTTCTTAATAAACAAGAAACCTATTTTGTGGTAGATATAAGATGGATACTGGAGACTTAAGCAATGGTTAAATGTTTAAAAAGTAAATTGCTATAAGATAGCTTTGAAATTCCCTGTTGGCAACACCACGAGAAATAAAAGATCAAATGCTGACTTAGCTGTTACACAAAAGATGTAAGTATATTAAAATTCAAAGAACGGATATCTCAATGTGGTGAACAGCACAATAACATATTTAAATTCTGTTATTCAGTTGCATGTTTTAAAGAGCTCTACTTTCTTGTGTGGATATCTCTTATAGCTTACATGTTACATAAAATATATAAAATAGAACTTCAGAGACCATTCATAGAAAATTAAAGATATGCATTTTGTCAAACAAATATCTTGAAACATATTTTAATCAAAACTGTTAGCGACAAACTTCTGTATCCTGCAGCTCAGGTTAGTTTGTACTTCCACCAGTAAGGGAAGTTTGTGCCTCTCATACATGATGCACTTCAGAGCATAAGAGCTGCCAACATTTGAGTAAAAAATAATATATAAAATTGTGGTTTTGATATTTAGCCAAACTTAGATTACAATACCTAGGTGAGTGAGTGTATATGAATAGGATGACTGAGTCCCGTGGTATAAATATTTAGCCCAAGGCTAGGCTATGATATAGATTCACGAGTGTATATGAACAGGATTCATGTATCGGTTCTTGTGGATTATACTTGGACAGGGAGTTCGTTTTCTGCATGTGCAGTAATAAAAAGATGCAATCCTTTGTTGGCATTCTGCAATGATTCACTATAAAAGAAACTGCATATAAAAGTGTGAATGGGTGAATTTCAAGTTTTCTGAGTGCTTACACCTCTTAACTTGTAAGTAAAGTACTTTCATTACATTTACCTCCATTTCTTACAATTTTTTGGTCACAGCATATGACAGTTTAGCTAAAAAATATAGAACTTTAGCCACTGTTATAATCATATTTGAGAAATTTAAAAGTTACAAAACTTTTTCCACAAAAAGCTAGCTTGAAATGAATGGTTTTTCTTGAAAACCTTGATGTTCCACCTTAGAAGTTGTTCAACTTAGACATGAAGCTGCATTTATTCGTTATTTCATTTTAGAGTTCCTGCTCCTTCTCTGTCTCTCTTTCATGCACCTTTTTGAAAAATGCTGTTACCTATTTCTATCTTTTAACTGCTTTTATCTAAAAGCAAATAGGTCTGTGCTGTTCAGAAACTTTGACTGTTACATCTTGCAAGTACTCACATCAACACTCTCTTTCTTTAGGTCATACATTAATTTTCGTACAGCTTCATAAAGTTTACCCAGTTTAGCAAAATGATATCCAAAAATTAATTTACATTTTACTTCCTCCAATGGTGGTCTTTAAACAGACCTGCATAACACCATTTAATTAATGTTTAATAGAAAGAAATGAACTGTTGGTAATGCTGTGATTTATGGGAATCTGGCTTGAAAATGATCTAAAACAATACTATTGGCAGAATTTTGTTTCATAACACTAAATTAATATGTATGAATAGTGCTCTTTTATTATAAGGCACCTATTAAATTTACCAAATTTATGTTCTTTTACGGCATTCAAATTTACATTTTTAATTTTTATTGACAAGTGTGAATCAAAATAGTTGCTATTTCATGTGGTGTTTACAGGTATTTCATAAGTCATAACAATAAAATAAAAATTACCTCATTTAAAAAAAAAATCCTCAGTCAAATTTAATTTCTTAGGTCTTTCAGAACTGTTTATCCCTCTAACATATACATTTTTTATATAATTTTGAGTCGACAACAGCTGATGATGTTAGGAAAATCCTAACGAAACGTGTTCTAGGTAAATACTGGCAATAAGTGGAGCATTGAGTATTAGTTAGACTCAAAATTATATAAATTTTGTACTTCATTGTATCATAGTCCTTACACAATGGAATATATATACATTTTACTTGAATTTTGAAACCTTCTACCCACAGTTGCCTGTGAAATAGGTTAACTGTTCAGATACTTTCATTAAAAAGTAGGCTTCCTTTGTGAGTAAATCTTTCATCCACAACTTTAGAATTTCCTGCCTCTTTAGCGTAGGTAGTAGTGTGTTTGCATCACATTCGAGAGGTCCCAAGTTCGAAGCTCCATCAGGATGAATTATCTTGAAGGGTTTTCCCTTATTTTGAAATATGAATGTTGGGTAACTCTAAGCTCTATGCACCCTGGGCTCATTTAAGCTTCATTTCGTCCATTTCATTCATCATCCAATATGCCCTAACCAATTAAAGGACTTTAAAAAAAGGCGTCAGAACTTTAGTTTTCTAAGCTTCTCTTAAAAACATTTTATTTTATACTGATATCAATGACCTTTTCTACTCATCTTTTCATAACTATTCTTAAACAATTCTTACTTTTCTATCTACTTTTTGTTTATAAAGATAAACCTCCATTTATAGTTATATAACTCATTGTAGGCAAAAGAAAACTAGGCTTAAGAGGTACTCTATTTCAAGTGGGTCACTGGTCAAATGATTTAAAAAACCTATACTTTCTGCATGACGAGAAAAAACTAACAGCAACTTAACACTTGGAAAAGGTACATGTGTTTGAAAATTCAAACCAAAAACAATTTGATATTTATTTATTTGTACAGTTTCCATTACAATTTCAGTACAATAAAAATGAACAACAAAGAATATCTTGAATACTACCACAAAAATGTTATTTGACACAAACTACATGCTCTGAGACCTACTTCTTTTGTGACCTAAAATTCTATCTACCTCCTGAGGTATACAAATTACACAAAGGTCATTCCAAATGAACAGAACTTCACAGGCTATATCCAGAAATCACAAGGCATACATTTCATTTGTCATAGATATATCTTAAACATATAGATTTTAATCAAAATTGTTGGTCTTTTTCAGAAAATCAAAAGTAACAGAACATTTTCTAAGTGAAGAGTAAATTGGGGTGAGGGGATTTTCTTGAAAAAATTGTATGTACTTGTACCAATATGCCAAGTTTGATATTTAACTATTTACATACAAGTGCTTGCACGCATGCACGCACACACATCTTATGCTGTGTGTAGATTCAAGGAGTATCAAAACAAAACGTCCATTTTCACTGAATTCTGGTATCAACTTTTTGCCACATTGTGATAATTCTTGTACTTACTATAGGTATGTAGTACAGAAATAAAAAGAATTGGTTACCATTTAAAATGCTGTCGTTACGTTATACTTTGTAGAATAATAGCTGAAATTGTTGTGTTTTGTAAAATAATTCTGTGAAACCATTAAATATAAGTCTGAACATTTTTTAAAGTTTGGATTGGTCTTCATTTTACTGATTTTATTAATGAAAACACACTATACAAAGCATGTAATTCTTGCAATATTTACGTGAAATTGTGGCCTATAATTTTATATGCCCTCTGTTTGGTGAACCAGAATACCAACAGATGGTATATGCACTCACGTGCAAATATTTGTATAACAACAAATTACACCAGCATTCATTTAATAAACAAAAAAGTCAGTATACCTAATGCATCAGAATAAATTTACCAATCAGCATAAAATTAGAAGACAAGAAAGGTAGAAATGCTATAGCCGTGCTTTATCAGAGGAATAAAAATAATTTGAACAGTGGAAGATACTCAGTAAAATATAGCAATAGAAATAAAATTATGTTTTCATAATTTTACCTCTAAAGCTGCCTCCTCCAAAGCATTTGAAGTTGGACAGTAATGGGGGAGTCCTTCTTAGACTGGCCCAACAGGATAACTCCAACTTCTGTGAGAAATTGAAACCAAATAACATAAAACACAGTGCCCCTAGAAGAATAATCCAAAATCATTAGATATACTTTACAATACGGGCATTTATAAACAAAACTTTTTTTTTTAACTTTTGCACAGTATATCAGAAAATAAGTACCAAACACTTGAATTATATTGTTTTATAAAGTGTATAACATTTCATTTTGGAACTGAAATTCTAAGTAGTTCAGTCTTATTACCAGAAAAAGGTGAAAAGGAAATGTTCTTGTTCTAAAACGAAGATAGAAATTTAAGTGGGATATCTAAAAAATAAATGTTTTTCAGTAGGTAGTTTTCTTTTAAATTATATAAACTGTATGCCTTATATCTCTTTCCATTTATTGTATGTCTCTCAATTGTTTCGTTAGCTCCCTCATTTCCAAAGGAAAATAAAACTGTTTATTATTGTGTTGAAAGCTGAATACAAAAAGATCATTCTCACACTTAAACATAATTGATTTTCACTTTATCTTCTCTACCACTTATCTATAGTAGTAGATACAGAAGGTATTTGCATGGAAATTTTATTGGAAATATATACTCAGAGGTGCTCTGCAGCCAAAATGAAATTTTTTCAATTCAATTCAGTTTGTCATCTAGCTTGATATGTTCACTAGGTTACAAGTGGCTACCTGACACCATCATCTTCTCATGGGACAGTGCTACACTGCTACCTCACATCCATTCAATAGGAATTGATTCTATCTAACTTTAGCCAATCAGAGATATCAAACTTCTTTTCCACATGGAGCAGATCACATAAGAGGACTTGGTTCAGCTTTATGCTGTGAACACCTTAGCTGTTGTAATGTCAGTCTAATTACAAAATGGACTGTAATACTCAGTGCTGTGATGGTATACAAAACTTGTGTTTCGTGTGTATGTATAGGGCTACTCGGAAACTGATTTTAATAAATATTTTATCACTAAAAAACACTGTTCTTCCCAATGGACACAGGCAACTGCAAATTCTAATTTAAATTTCTAAATATTCAAATACTGAAAAGGCCTTGACTTTTCATTAAGAATGCTCTGCAGTAGAAAATAGCTGTAACTCCATAGAAAATGCATGTAAAATAAGATAGAAGATGCATATTTCATTCCAAGGGTTATACACAAATTTTAATAAACCTTGCAGAAGATAGTTTCATTGTATTTCCAATATATGTGGCAATTGAGTTCATTGCCAGTGTATGCTAAGTAATAATACAAGAAAACAAAAAATGTGACCAGCATAACATCAACAGATATCTATATCTAAGTGTGAGATTGGTTCGGGAAGTAAAACACAATATATTTTTTTAAATGCTTAATCAGTAACAATGACAAAAATGAATAACAGAACTTTTTTTTTATTTTATGCTTTTAAAGTATATACTTTGTTTTTTAAGCAGAAATATTAACAAACACATGAACATAAATACTGCTAAATAAATATAAGTGTAAACACTATATAAAAAATGAAAGCTTCTGCAATATATTTGTGCTTAGCTTGTCACAGCCAGTTTATTGTCCATTAAAACGTACACAGGTAATTTTGGTAGGGCCACTCCTTGACTACTCCCACATCAAAATATTGAACTTAAGAATATACTTTAAGTCATCTGGCTTTGTAGTTAATTAGTCTACAGTAGTATTCATAATCTGATAAATCTACTTTCCAAGCTATGACTAAGTAGATACTCCATATTACAGCAAGCAGGAACCTGTCCAAAGTCATTACAGGATTTCCCCAAAATATGAACAGGAAGGCAGTGAAGCTTGGATGTCTCATGTGGCTATAAAGTCTACGAAGCTTGAGTGATTTGTACATCATTGGAAGTTGCCAGCCAGTTATGTAATAAAATACCTGTTGCACTCCCAGAAGTTCAGTTATGTCCATAGACATAGTTCCAACATAAATGACTAGCCACATAAATGCATGCAAGATGGAAAATGTAAGCCAGATCTTGAAATTGCTTGTGTTAAAATGCCATAAAATAACAGATGGAATGCTTTCCCATGAAGTCGTAACAGTCCAAAGAGCCAATGATGTTCCAATAATGTAAATGCTTCTTTCCAAAATGTCCAATCTAAGATACTGTATTGCTTTTTTGTACAGCCAATGCTTCATAAAGGAATGTTGTACCATGAACAATAAAAGTAGCATCAGATCCTTTATTATGATGCGACCTACAGGTCTGTTTAACTGAATATCTTCTGGACTTGTGCAGGGCACATATGACAGGAAGTTTACTAAATTGGCAGTATGCACAAGTATAAGCGAACAGCCTAAGCTTGAAATAGCAACATATATTACCGACAAAATGGACATCTTGAGGCACTAGCGCATTGACATACACCGTTTTATCAATGTGTCATACACAATATTGTACACCTTACTGCATGAAATGTTGAACTGCTGAGAGAAGATACGCAGTTGGATTCAGCAATTTGGCAGTCGTTGGAAATTGCCGGCACTAGCGCATTGACATACACCGTTTTATCAATGTGTCATACACAATATTGTACACCTTACTGCATGAAATGTTGAACTGCTGAGAGAATATACGCAGTTGGATTCAGCGATTTGGTAGTCGTTGGAAATTGCCGCTTCACCCTACGATCAGATCACAGAACATATACCAGATGGCTAAGGCTATAACGTGGCTATAACATTCTGTAGTGTTGCAGAGGTTACCGGCCGTCCGGAACACGGTGAATTAATAAAGTACTCACAATTTTCTTTAAAGAATGCACACCACGTGGAGACACTGAATGTTCCTTTGAATTTCAGTACTCTGTTTATGCTCACAAAAATCCCATTAGGTATACTTCATGCTCTTCGCAAGTTCCTACAGTAACGAAACAATTATGTTGCATAATTCTAGAACATTAACTTGCACGTATTAATCTATGACTTGCACAGTTTATGCCTTAATGCCAACACTTCCTCGCAAATTATGGCTTGATGTTACAATTAGCATCATTGCATCATTTAACAAAAAACAAAAAAGTCAAATATAGTTGGCGTCTGAAATTACTCATTGTTTGCAGAAGTGAAAGTCTTCAAGACATGGGCACAAGCCACTAAATTTTCAGGAGTGATTATAGATAAAAATCTAAATTGGCAACCATGCGCAATGTACGTTACATAATAAAGAAGATAAATAAGGGTATATATATATATATATATATATATATATATATATATATATATATATATATATATATATATATATTATAAAATAGTTTAAGAATATCATTGATAAAAACAAACGTTCAAGCAGGTATACTATGCATTCACATTTTCATACAATAAAATATGGAGTAACGTATTAGGGAATATTACAGCTAAAGAATTATTAAAATGTTTGCAGCATTTCAACATTCTAAGCAAAGATATTTTTGGGTCAGTGGAAAGCTTCACAAGGTGGTTGTTTAAATAAATCGTAATATTTACAGCAATCAGATACAAATAATATATTTATTTTAGCTGATGTATTTGTTAATCCGATTTATCCTGCTGCACCTGTCTAAATAGACCAACATGTAAGTGTAATATAACTTCAGAACATCTACATATCTACTTATAATGTAGTTCGTTGTATACAACTCCAAAAATTACACTAGCCAGCGATGAAATTCCTGCCTCCAACGTTTGAATGTTTTGGGGGTATTTTTAGCTTGCTGAAATCAAATTCAAAGCCAGAAAGTTCGTATCACGTACCATTTTTTCACTTTTTCAATTTTTTGTTTCCTTAGAGCGTAATTTTCTTATGTTTGTAGGAACTTATAACGTCATTATATATAGTGTAATGCTTTAACCTGCGTAGTTTTATAATGCCAGGATTTGAAAACCAAATGTTTTTAAGATTGTTCATAGTAATAACGGAAGGCACCGGAAGTTTCTTATCTGATATGGGAATTTAGAGTGCACTAACCTGCTACCTTGCCATTAGTGTATGTTTATTTGTGGGAGATAACTGCTCTATGGATGCACTCTCTTATCTAATGTTTGTGAGCACATACACATGCGGTGCAGTGTCTCTCACACTTCTTTACTCTGTGTTTCATCTGGAAACAAAATCAGTTGCAGGCTGTAACCGCACTCAGTATCAGACAGCGATTAGGAGGCAACAAATTAATAGAAATCTCGATATTGAAGAAAGGAATATTAATTAATAAAAAATGCTTTGATAAACCAATATAAAGAAATCTTATTATATTAATATGAAATTAGAATGGTTAGGATGATGAATAAAATAGCGGTTTAATTAAAGAATGAGGAGTAAAGAACATAATTCAATATAGCAAGGAATGTCAGCATCAAGGCAAGGTAGGAAAGAATACTCGGGTAAAATCTACACGTTGTAAGGGATAGGAAAGAGGACCGTTATCTTCTTTGTGTCAGAAAGGGTTGAACGTCTTAGAACTATAGAGAGAGAGAGCTTGTACCAAGGAATGCATGGAGACAAAAAGGCTTTCAGGGTGCGATGAAGCATGAAGGTTAGAACTTCCTATTTTGCTGATGTGATAACGATGTATACCGTTACAAAGAGCCCAGGGTAGGCGTGTCCGAACTCAGGGTAGGCGTTAAGTAAATGAGTTAGATGAGTTTTGGAAACCAATGAAAAATAAATCGAAATAAATCAGAAACCAATAATAATGTAAGATTTGAAAAATGGAGAGAAGGGTGAGCTATTTTGATCATGTGATAAGTGAGAGTGGGGAGCAGAATTAGGTTCGAACTGAATAGCGAAGTCGAGGAAAGTTACTTGCTATACTGTACTTCAAGAGGTGAGACGTATTAGTCGGGAGAAGAAAATGTAACAATTAGTAAAAGACTTGCTAGATCGTTCTTCAAGAGGTGAGACGTGTTAGTGTCGGTCGGGAGAAGAAAATGTAACATTGGTAAAAGACTTGCTACATCATACTTGAAGAAGTCAGACGTATTAGTCTGGAGAAGAAAATATAATGCGTTGGTAGAATTTAATTGGAAGTGGTCACCGTTGCAACTCAGTCTTAATGAAACAAACACACCACAAGATAATTAAACAAAAATTTCACAGTCATCTGAGAATTATTGATTCCACTGGGCAACCAACATCTACAAACCCATTTTCCTATAACCATTCACCTGAGAAGAGGGCTCATAGCTCCAAATTTCAACCGCAAGAACCCAAACAATTTATATAATATGCGGTTTTGCAACTTAATGGCACTGAATTATGCCGCAAGGCTTTATCACGGAGTAGAATGTTGTGATCTATTAGTTCAATACGAAAGTATTTACCATGTCGCATCCAGACCACTTTTGTTATATACGTGGGAATTACACATTGCCTAAGCAGAGGCGTAATATTACAGATTTTGTGAAAAAAGCATATCTCGCCTACTTTGGAATTAAACTTGGAGACCAAAGTAAAGCTTGGGCACCACACAAGGTATGTAGAGCATGCATTGAAGAACTTCGTCATTGGGTCAACGACAGAAGACCGTCGCTATCTTTTGGGATACCTATGGTTTGGAGAGAGCAGATGAACCATAGTGATGACTGCTACTTCTCTTCTGTTCGTGTGATGTGAAAGGGTACAATTCTAAAAATAAGAAGCAAATTGTGTATCCAGTTGTACGGTCAGCCATTTTACCTGTGCCCCATGGGCCTGGTGTACCAATCCCTATACGACCACAAAATCTCGAACAGTTTTCATCCGAGTCTGATGTAGAAGTGGGGGAAATTAAGACGAGTGATAGTGACTATATACCACAATCATGTGCTACAGAACGTGGGTGCTTTAACCAGAGTGAATTAAATGACTTAGTGAGGGATCTTGCTCTCTCTAAAGAGTTAGCTGAGTTGTTAGGCTCTAGACTCAAAGAAAAGAATCTGCTTTGCCCTGAAACATCATTCTATTGGTACCGACAAGGTGAAAGAGATTTTAAACCCTATTTCTCCAAAGATGGCTATCTTGTATACTGCAATAATGTGAAAGAGCTTATTCTACAACTTGGACTTCCAAACTATCACCCAAGTGAATGGAGACTATTCATTGATGCTTCGAAGCGAAGTTTAAAGGGTGTCCTTCTACACAACGGAAACGTTTTTGGTTCAGTGCCTGTTGCCTATTCAGTGATCCTCAAAGAATCTTATGCAAATTTGCAACTGATGTTATTGCGAGTGAATTACAGTGAACACAACTGGCAAGTATGTGGCGATTTAAAAGTTATTACTATGCTGATGGGTCAACAATCTGGGTTTACCAAATTCCCATGTTTTCTTTGCCTATGGGATAGCAGGGCACGAGTTCATCACTGGACCAAGAAAGACTGGCCACCTCCAGAAAATTTGGAAGTCGGCTCTAAGAACGTTGTGCGCCAGAACCTTGTGAGTCCTTCTAAAGTTCTGCTGCCACCTCTCCACATTAAGCTTGGCTTAATGAAACAGTTTGTTAAGGCTTTAGATAAGGAAAAAGACTGCTACAAGTATATATGTGAGAAATTCCCACTTCTCTCTGAAGCAAAATTAAAAGAAGGTATATTTAATGGCCCGGATATAAGAAGATTGATGTCTGATGCAGCATTCAAAAACACCATGGATGAAAAGGAGAAAGCTGCATGGATGTCCTTCTGTGAAGTAGTTTCAAAATTTCTTGGTAACTACAAGGAACCCAATTACCGAAACATTGTGGCTAACATGCTTGAAGCATATAAGGAACTTGGTTGTAATATGAGTGTGAAAATTCATTTCCTGTTTTCTCATCTAGATTATTTCCCCGAAAATCTAGGATTTCTTAGTGAGGAGCAAGGCGAACGATTTCACAAGGATATGGAGCAGTTCGAACGCAGGTACCAGGGACGATGGAGCATAAGTATACTTGCTGACTATTGCTGGATGTTTAAGCGTGAAATACCTGAGGACAAACATAAAAGGAAAAGGACCAGGAGAACTTTCTCAACTAAGAAGCAACGGGTGTAAAATGCGTGTGATGCATTCCAATAGTCAAGGAGACAAGGCAAAATAAAGCAAAGTAAATAAGACTAAACAGAACAAGAAAAAGACTCTAGTGACATGTATGAATAACCATACATATAATTTCAATAAGTTCTGTATATTATTTATTGTTTTCATTTAAAATAAAAAAAGTATAATGTGAAAGTCTGTGGTCAATTTCACTTATGTATAGTGATTTCGCAAGAAAACCTTACGTGATAGAAATAAATGGATTGAAAATTCTGATTCAGCGCGTCAACATTATACAGAATCACATTATTTAGTTTAGGCAACAAACAAAAAGTTTTAATTCGCAGGCTAGTGTTATCATTTGATACACTACATTATATCATACAAGCTCGCCTCAGCGTGTCTACCTCACGTTCATGAGGTCCCGAGTTAGAATCTCGGTCCAGGGTGAGTTACCTGGATAAGGTTTTTCCCCGTGGTTTGTCTGTATCGAAAGACGAATGTCAGTAACTCTAAGTTCTATGGACCCTGGACTCATTTGAGCATCATTTCACCCAATTCATTCATCGTCCGATATGACAACGTAAAAATAAAATTAAAAAAAAAAGCTTGGAAGGCTGTCGGATAAAGGTTAAGGACATGCAACATCTGTCAATAATTACATAGATATCTCCGTAAGTGTCGGGGAATTTTTATTACAAAAACCAGTTAGTTTTATGAAATGCACGGATTTCACACTCAAAACTTAAACTTCCCCGCAATAATTAGTAAAGAGTACTGGGAAGTAAATGAAATTGATTAAATCGTCAACACTGGCCAAGTCATCACTGATACCTTTATAACGGCATCAATGATACCTCAAACAGATCATCAGGTAAGTGCTTCAGGAAGAAAGTGGATTTAACAAGATGATTCAGCTAAACAAAGCCTCCTGTAACGTTAATCATATCCGAAATATTGGGTATTTTCGTTTCGATGTGCTCAGTTTCTAAACATTACTCTTAGAGTCAATGGTAGGTGACATTTCGTTTCTATTAAGTTTTGGTAAATAATATTGTAGAGAGAAGACCAGCTAAAATGCATATTATATGGACAGCATAGGCAGATCCATAGAGGGGCTAAGTGGGACCATAGTTTCAACTCCTTAATTATAGAAAAAACAACATACAAATAGTGATATTTAGGTAAAGTGAAAATAAAAAATGTTTGTGTCTGTTTTATTTATTTCAAATAGACGATATCTCTTCTGTCAATGAATGAATTGAATTTATGAACTATATCTCGAAAAATTTTCCACTAACTGGAACAGAAAGAATAGAAACAGATAGGTCGAAACAAAACTGCTTAACATTTAGTATTACATAACTTCTGAGTAAGAATTAAGCTCGCACAGAATGAGAATAAATAACTTACAGTAAACCTGAATAACCAAACTAGTTAAATATTACGTTTAAAAGGAATCTTTAATATATTATTTGGTAATTTTTCTCAAAATTAAAATTAACATTTGCATCAAAAGTAATTTTGAATCATTTATATCATCAATCAAGTGAATCATTTATATGCTGTATGAAAATCGCTCTATTATTAACGGCATTTTGCACACTACTATGGGAATGAATATCTCAGAATATGTTAACCTAAACTCTAAAGGAATGTGTGTTTGTTTGGCACATGGTATCTTATTTAAACCAATTTTGTTCAATGTATTTATTGTTTAGGAAATCCTGAACTATCTTTGATTGGCACAGTAATGTCTCATTTAAACGTTTTCGTTCAATCTTTTTACAGAATCCTCATTTGTTTGGCACAGTGGTATCTCATTTAAACTGTTTTCACTTAATGTTTTGGGGTTTTCTGACGTGTCTTTGATTGGTCCAATGGGATAGACACAGTTGTATCTTCTTTAAAGCATTTTCATTTAATATTTATAATAGGCACAAAACAGAAAAATAAGTGTATGTATAATTTGTAGAATAGCTATGAAAATATATAGCGATGTATAGAATAACTGATATGACAAATAAGATTTCCATAGCATAGAAATGTGGCGCTCTGGAAAGGCATTTAGTACCAGAGAAGTTATTTTGAACAATCTAATCATTTATAGAAGTTATAGTAGCAGTTTGTTCTCAATAATGGAGAATTATGTCTTATAGCTGGCATCAGTAATTTGGACTTGGCGTGCTTTTAGTCCATACTGGACCGGAATCATCTTGAACCCACACCGAATATTGCTGAGATAAGGAAGGGCGTGGGGATTCCCAGAGCTACCAGCCATGCTAAATTGGGTTACTTCAACCAGCTGATCGATAACTTGAGGTGCTAACATCAGTAAATGTAACGAGGTCTTTAACCAAACCGTGTCAATGTGATACTTTTTAAAGGACATTTTATTGCACGCGCAAATGTCAGTTTTCTAGCGTCGTACCTATGACAAGATTCAATTTCTCTACTTAAATAAAAAAAAAATTAGTAAAATAATTCAAAGGTCCAATAATTATCAGAAAGATCAAGGTTGCTCTTATGTTTTTGAAGAAGATTGTAAAACATTTGATGTATTGAACTCAAAAGACTCCTCTATTCATTTTTCCCACAAAGTATTCTTAGAAAAGTACATTATCCTATCTACTTCTTGTTCTTAGAGATGAACTTTCATTATGCACTTAAACATTTCGTTGTAGGAATAGGATGAACGCTCACAGAAACAAATAGATTTGTTAAAAACCTGATCGCTCTATAATGCCTTGAAATCCCATGCTCTTTGCACAAATACAAGAAAAAATCGCTTAAATACCAAACTTTAACAGCATCCTTCAAGGACATAACACAAACATTTTTAAGAAAATCGCTCTCCATTCCGAACTACCCTCAATACTCTCAACTTTTGATTTTCTCCAAAACGGCTCTAACAATTTTGATTAAAATCCCACTTAAGACATTTTCATAAAAATGAAACGTATATCTTGAATTTTCTGAGAATAGACTCCGAAGGTTTCTTTATTCCGAATGACTTCTGCGTAACTAGTAAACCCTGAGACACAGACAAATCTTACTAGAGTGAGCTGTATAACTTGTTAAAGCATACACGAGTCAAACACAATTTTTTTGACTATTTCATAAATATTTTTATTTGTTTACATTTCCAAGTACTTACACTTTTCTTAAATGGGAAGTGGTTGTTCGTTCATTTCCCTCTGAACCATGCAAAGAGAACAGAATTTGAAAACCATCACACAACGACCAGGTAAGTATTTTACTATCCTTTAAACCTACTTTATTATCCTGAGCCCGTTGTACCTACAAGGAAATAAGCAATGAATATGTTAATATTTATTTCGATCAACACGAAGTAGATAGAAAAGTTAACACAAGAATGAGTAGAGAACGTTATGTGAGTGCACACATAAGATAATTTTAAACTTACGGTAATGATGATGCTTTCAAGCTAATTTTCAATTTAAAACTACGCTTTAGATCAAAATAATCGTTATGGTTTTATGAACCTTAAAAACCTCATATACCTCATGTTTATTATTATTATTATTATTATTATTATTATTATTATTATTATTATTATTATTATTATTATTATTATTATTATTATTATTATTATTATTATTATTATTATTATTATTATTATTATTATTATTATTATTATTATTATTATTATTATTATTATTATTATTATTATTATTATTATTATTATTATTATTATTATTATTATTATTATTATTATTATTATTATTATTATTATTATTATTATTATTATTATTATTATTATTATTATTATTATTATTATTATAATTATTATAATAATTATTATAATTATAATTATTATTGTTATTATTATTATCGTCATGTTAAACTATCTAAATGCTCATAAAAGTATTTAAATGCCTGCCTGACGAGTAGTGGGATTTATTCCCGATTTCACCAACAGATGTTGAGACGTAACACGAGTTTAGCAATAGTTATAACAAAAATTGCATTTCACCAAAAAATGTTAGCTTAACACTTGTGTTCAATCTCTTGTTAAACTAACAAGCCACATTTCTGTTGTTGAGTCCTTAACAATTGTAAATAGTCAAGATAGCAGGCGTGAACGCAGCTGTTGATGTCGATTTGCTATACTTACGACTGTCTAAATGGCATTCGTAACAGAGTACGGCCTATGACGAGAAATGATTTGGAGGAGCTATCAGAAGAAAATTTTCTACAGAAGTACTGAATGTCGAAAAAAGTTGTTAAAAAGGTTACGGCGAAAGTACAAGAGAGGTTAGAACATGCATCGAAAGGAATATGCCGATCTCGCCATTGCTTCAAGTATTAATAACCTTGTTATTTTATAATTCACTAAATTATGTGGATAATACACTGTCCACCTTCCGTCTGGAGACGTTCAAGCCCTTCGTCACTTGTGCTTCTTCGCTCCTCGTTTTAAATTTACGTAGAACAGGCATGGAAAGGAATATGCCGATCTCGCCTTTGCTTCAAGTATTAATAACTTTGCGAGTTTACAATTCACTTAATTATGTGGATAATACATTGTCAATCTCCCGTCTTGAAACCTCCAAGTCACTCGTCACTTATCCTTCTTCGCTCCTCGTTTATAGACGGTTCAAGAGAAGGTTTAGCAATAAATGCACAAACTATAATTAATCTAGAAGCTAGTCTGTCAGAAGAGATTGATCGGAATACCAAAGATATAAATGAGTTAGAAGTTAAACTAAGGCAGACATTAAAATAGAAATATGGTGTGAATTAGCACAAGAATTGATAGAAGGTAAGAAAGAGTGTAGAGAAATATGGAGAGATTTGAGAATGAGGTTAAAGAATTAAGGGAAATGATTCAAGAAACTAGGGTAGGTCAGGAAAATGTAAAACATGAGATAAAATTACAAGTAAATAGAGAATTAGAAGTATTCATGAAAAAGAAAACAGAGATAACAGATAAACAAAAATATGAGTTTGAGAATAAATTAGACCAAAGAATCACAATGATGAGAACTGAAATGCAATTGCAACATGAGGAGGTGAAATCACACCAAGAAGAAATAAAGTATAATCTTGGTAAGGTAAATAAAGTAAAAGATGATGTAGTTGTAGAAATTCGAGAAGTGAAAGAACATTTAGATGAAGAAAAGACAACGTTAATAAATTGACACATGTTGTAATTGCATTGCAGGCAAATAAGGTAAACAATGTAAAAAATACGGCAAGAGTTGGAAATGTAAATGGTCCTGGTGATGCAATAAGTGAATGTAGTGATTTTGTGAGCCCATAGAAAGATATAAATTACAATAGAAGTAATCAAAACATGCCCTCACACACATTTTCACAATCAGGGTCACAATGAATGTGTAAATTAGTCACTTAACGATATCAGTCCACCGAGCTTTGATGAGGAGTCAGGTGATAATCCGAAAATCTTTCTCAAGGAACTGGAAGAATATTTTCGCATAAAATGAATTCCTGATGAATTTAGAATGATGATCGTTAAAATATGTTTAACAAAGAATGCATTGGAATGGCTCAGGTTGACATTAACCTCCCACGAAACATATACCACGTTTCGAGCTTTGTTCCTGAATAGGTTTTTGGGGACGGAAAGACAAAACAGGGTTAAGATTGAACTCGCTATTGGAAAATTTGAGGCGCGGAAGGGTACCTCGATGGCTGAATATTCTCTGAAATTGGCTAATAAAAGTAAGTTGGTAAATCCTGAGTTGTCGGATATGGAGATCGTAAATTTCTTGATAAGACATTACCCTCCACATATTAGGAACCACTTCATTGAGGCAAGACCTGTAGATTTTTCCGATGTTAGAGAGTTGCTTTCGTCATTTGAAGTGTATAACACTAGTCAAAATTTAAATACAAACCCACCTGAAAATCATGGCACTGATACAAATTTTCGACCATCTGATCGCCAAAATGGGCGGTTTAGTTCAGACGGAGGTCAACTTCTTGAAAATGCTGGAAGAAGTCCCAGGGGCGAGGCACCCGGACGAATTAATTCACGGGAAGAAAGAGATCACAGTTTTAGACATAGATATGAAACCGTTATGCCACGGAGAAATAGGAATATGCAATCATTTGGACGGTATAGGAATCATAACTCCAATACGCGGAGGATCGACCGAGAGGGTCAAATCAACCACATTCAATTTTATAGACATAGGGATCGCACTAGGGATATGAATTCAAGAGGCGACAATACACGAAATAATAACTCTGATAGTAGCACAACTAACCAAGATTTACAAGAGACAGTGGAAGGGGAACTAGACAGCCGACTGCATGACTCAGCATATTCGCGATAAACATTCCGGGATGCTACCTTAGAACTAACCCTGAAGTTGGTAATTCTCTTTCGGAAAACTAATTCCCATCACCAAAGCTGGTACAAGTATTGTGAAATCATAGAGAAAATAATTAGTCAGAGCCCGAATACTACAACAAAATTCACCCCACATGAATTGATGACAGGATAGCCACCTAAGCCTTTAGTATTGAAAGTCTCCACCACCATAGAACCATCCAGGGAACGACGAAAAGAAGAAAAAATGGCGATTGCCTACCAAAGACTTGTACGAGGGCTGTTCAATAAAGAATGGTCACTTTTTTTTTAACAACCTACCTGTACTCATCCTCATAATTTTGATGGTCTTTCTCAAAATAGTCTCCCTCGAATGCGATGCATTTGTCCCAGCGCTTCTGCACGTCTTCAAAGACATGCTGGAAATTATTTTTTAGAGATCCTTCAAAATCGCCTCCGCAGCCTTCACCACTGCTTCTGACGATGGATAATGCCTCCCACGAAGGCGTATCTTCAAGTTAGGGAACAGAAAAAAGTGACATGGGGCTAAATCCGGACTATAGAGAGGGTGATAGATGCACTTCACGTTGATTTCTGCAAGATACTCAGCAACAACACTGGCAATATGCGGCCGCGCAATATCGTGGTGCAGCATGCAGCCTGCTTCACGGAAATGTGGTCTTTTGCGCCTGGTATGGACTTGTAATGTTTACAGAATATCCATGTAGTATTGTACAGTTACTGATGGGTGTGTTTTCTTCCGTAAGAGCAGTAACTGGAGCACCGGGTTCACCTTCCTTTGAAATTGATTGTCTCCTCTCTTTAAATATTTTAAGCCACCTTCGAGCCGTGCTGTAGGAAAGAACAGCCTCTCCATAGGCCTCCTGTAACATTTTATAGACCTCAACTGAGGATTTGTTGAAACGAAAGCAGAATTTCAAAGTCGCATATTGTTCCTCGCGTGTTACCTCCATTGCAGCGGTAGGCGATACTGAACATGTCTGAACTTGCCTGGTTCTCACAGGCGGGAACCAGGAGTACAAACAATGAAACTACTACGGCATGTTTGTTTCACATTAAGCTAACAAAATATAATAAGATTGAATTTTAGTGCGAAAAATTATGACGATAAAAAAATTATGATCATTCTTTATTGAACAGCCCTCGTAGATAGAGCTGAGAAAAGACGCCAGAAAATGAAGAGAGGGAAAGCTATTCGGAATCCCCAAATTGGTGATGAGGTTCTGGTGAAGACTTAATATTTCAAATTCCGAAAAAAAAAAAAAAAAAATACTGGAGGATGAATTAGTTTATAAAGGACCATATAACAGTACGGGAAAGTTCGGGGAACACACTTTCGAAGTAAAATCAGAAAATGGGAAAGTTATTGGAAAATATCACAAATCTTTACCAAAACCATCTAGGAGAAAAACCACACACACGCACGCACGCACGCACGCACACACACATTGAATGGCACTGCTGAATTTTAAAACGAATAACTAATCATAAAATGATATTAATCACATTTGAAGACTGGATTCAAAGATCACTACATAAATTTAAAAATATATATATACTTAAATGATTGCTCTCTATTTCTGTATTGTATTCATTGCTGCAATATATTTTTCTTTTCTCTGTTCATTGTTGATTTGTGTTAACCAATTGTTATTGATTATCGTACAGGGGCAACATTCAGAATCTATGAATAAATTATAAATTTGATTGTTTGAATACCAACCCATCCATAAATTCTGAATGGAGGCCTTTGTAGCAGATACTTTATGTTGCTTTAAATTATTTTAAAATGAATGTATTAAATATAAGTTTAAAGTAAAGTAGGCCATGAGAATGATACAACGAAATTTTAGAATTTGTGTAACCATGGCAACAAAATAAGGAAGAAATGGGAATATTTGCAAGAACCAGGTCTTCTGCAAGGAACATTAGTAAAGGATAGACGTAGATCAGTATTACTCTACAAGTGTGAATATAAAGAGTTACAAATGGACGCATTTGTGTGATGCATAATCGACGCATCAGTAGCTGATGTGCCATTAATTTATAATTAGTATTTTGCATCATTAGTAGAAACAGTAGAGGCAATTATCAATAATCTTCAAAATTTTGTAAGAACAGTATCTAATTGTATATGTGGAATAAAGTATTCTTCTTTGGGAAAGTATGATTGAAAAGTTAATCAATCAGTAGCAGAACTGAATATTTCTCAGTTCCGAGACTACAACCCTGGGTGCAGAGATCAATCAATTTATTATTTATCCTATCACGATAACCGAGGCGGCCTGATTTCCATTCCCAGTTTAATGCGGTATAATCTTTGAAAGCGATAAATTCCAATCATTGAAATGATATTAGGATTGCTGTTTCCCGTTCTTAATCGATAGTGCATAGAATCTTAACCTTCCTATTCTGATGTTCGTTTCCGTTCCCGTTTCTAGGGATTTATGTACCAGAGTTAATTGATGGTGCAGATCATGCAGAAACTAGGGAGTTGCCACTCTGCTCATGCATCCTTAACACGAAGCGCAGTCTTCTAACTTTTCTAAAATAGCAAGTCTCTAGCGTGGCATATATCCGTTGAATATATAGTGATTGGTCAGCTCCTCTTCCTACAAGAGCGAATGTACTCTAGGTAGGCATATGGTCACTTTTCTTTATATACAAATTTGACATTTATATTCAGTGCCTTCCAAGGATATTCAAGAAAATCTCCCCATCCAAAACTGCCCTTTACATAGAAAATGTTTCACTATTTGTTTATTTCCTCAAAATTGTCTCTAACATCTTTGATTAAAATAACACACGTTCATAGCATCCGAATGGCGAACATGAATTTTATGGAAACAGCTTGTGGTCCTGTTCATTCTAAATGACTTTTAAATAGAATTGGTAAATCTAAGAGATAATAGACAAACCAAAATTGCAGCTATCAAGCACACAAATTAGATCGTTTTAAAATGTAATGTTAACTGTGTGAATATTCTTGGTTACTGGTTTGATTTTTTTAGAGAGAGAGAGAGAGAGAGAGAGAGAGAGAGAGAGAGAGAGAGAGAGAGAGAGAGAGAGAGAGAGAGAGAGAGAGAGAGCGCGAGAGAGAGAGCGAGAGAGAGAGAGGTTGCTCTTTTCTTTTTCTCCGTGATCGTACAAGAAAAATGGCATTCCAAAGCCATCACATACCGATTTGCTTTTAAAAAATGATATTTTAGTCTAATATATTTTGCTGATGCCGTGAAACAAAATGTGTGGAAAAAGTTTATCTCAATTAATAAGAACTACTAGATAGAAAAATCACCTTTCGTAACAATAGTTTGAAGATCCAGCAGAAAAAGTGAGTAAATGCATCAGACTATATTTCAGATGGATGCTCCCAGCATGACGCGTGTCGTCTAATGTTATTTCCGCCCACAAATTACATTGCGAGCGTCGCGCCGTCTTCGGTGGTTTGGCTGGACAGCGTATGCACACCCCTCTGTCGGCGTCTATGGGAACATGTGGGGTAACAACTGCAGCTGTCGGTGCAACAGAGATGGAGAAGATATTGGCAAGTGGAATATTCCACTGGTGCTTCCCCTACGGGAGCAGCAAATGGGGCGGGGTGGGGCCTTAACCCTCCCTCTTTTACTTTCACCGTCTAATTCTTTTTTCTTTCAAACACAGACAGGGAAGCACAGGGAAGTTTTCATTCCGCTTCGTTTTCTTTCGGAAACGGGATCGCACTCTAGAAACGTTCAGCTAAAGAGTGGCTTTGCGCTTTTAAAGAGAACAACGGCAGAACATGTTCATTTCCGAGAAGATTGAGGACAATTATTAAATAATATGTAGCGCTACTTCTTTATTCTCTGTAAGGCCGCCTTTCTTTAGACAATTAGATGTGTTGCATTCATATTACTTTCACTTTCCACTATGCACAAAATATTCCTACAAAACAACGTTTTCTATGTACTTCATACTGAGATAAATATTTTCCAGTAATAGTTTCAAACATTCTTAGAAAATACTACCGAATAAGTAGTTAGATGTTAAAAAGCTAGTCGCTATATGCTGGTCTTGCAATTTTATTCTCTTTTAATGACATCCAAAAAAAAAAAAAAAAAAAACATTTTAATAGCAACAGAAATTTAAAAAATTACAAAGTATTGAAAACTGAAAAACAGATATCTCGGAAGTAGCCAATGCTACAACAGACTTGAGATTAACCTGAGTGTCTTAAAAAGGGACTATATTTTTGTGTAGTACGTTTTTATTCACAGGCATTCAGGGTTATTTGCTTGCATTCTCAAATACTTCGTACTTGTTTTAAATGGTAAGTAGCTCTGTGTTTTTCACTTGCGATCATGCAAAGAACATGGGAATTTTAAAGCCGCTTAGCAATTCGTTTCTAAAGTTCTAACTATCGCTTTAAAAGCTTTTCTAAGACTTTTTTTGTTGTAGAAAACAATGTTGATGTAACGTACCTATTGGATATTTTAAGTCCAACACTGATGGCATGCGAGTTCATTTGCCATGTTGTACGCCAACACTTTGTTTTATAAAATGCACCATGTTTACCAGAAAGTCCTTCGTTCCTTTTGCATTTATCTTGAAATGGACGCGTACTCTCTGGTTTTAGTTCCTTAGACGTTGGAGGGCATATAATCTCATAGGGTGACGAGATTTAAAAAGTACGTGTGCAATGTAGTAATTGGCCATTTTATTTTCTTACATTTAGGGGTAATATTTCAGCGGCGGTGATTTAGTGCTCACAGCACTGTAAACTTAGCCAACAAACATCATTAAGAAATTGCTACAAAAATCATGCAAATGAATAGCGATGCCTGTTACTCCATGCAGAGGCTGTTTCTGATCTCCCTGTACCGCAGCGCTGCGGTAAACACTGGCAAACATAACCAAACAAGTGAACTCGCTGTCACTGTCAGCTGTCCGTACCTAAACTGTAATGGCACCCTGCTGTTGATGCAATTCAACAACTTAATTTGTATGTGCAGTATTTTTACTTTCTCTGCGTACAGAAAGCGGCCTCTATACCGTCAATAATACTGACAGTAATACTGATCGCATGTGAACTGCAATGATGGAATGAAAATCAGTACTGGAGGAAATTTAAATGTTTTGATATTTTAGTATCAGTATTGGCAAAACTGTCAGTATTAAATATTAATACAGCATCTCCAACCGAGTCCGATGAACCACGTTGATATAACCGATAATGCTGTAATTATAATATTGAGAGAGTTTGAGCAAACATGTAAAAAAAAGGAAGAAGAAGAAGAAGAAGAAGAAGAAGAAGAAGAAGAAGAAGAAGAAGAAGAAGAAGAAGAAGAAGAAGAAGAAGAAGCGCCCACAACGAAAAAGTGTTTGTGGAAAAGGTAATAATTATGTGCCTACTATTTAAATCCTAGTTGGGTAATTTAAACAAATATTCAATTAAAATTCATAAAAGTTATATTCAACCTATAATATGCAACACAGAACTGCCCCCCTCCCCCTTCCATGTCATCAACAACGAAACCTTCTCCACTTGTGAATAACTCTGTTTAAGGATAAGATTATCTACTACAAAGTAGTAGATCCTTCAAGCTCTCAGTGCCCGCCTCGATAGCATAGATGGTAGCGTGTCTGACTCACGTTCAAGAGGTCCCGAGTTCGAATCTCGGTCAGGGTGAGTTACTTGGATAAGGTTTTCCCCGGGGTTTTCCCTTATCCTTAAACGACGAATGTCGGGTAGCTCCAAGCTCCATGGACCCTGGACACATTTGAGCACCATTTCATCCATTTCATTCATCGTCCAATATGACTTAATGTTGGAGGACGTTAACATTACAAAAAAAAAATATATATCAGTAAAATAATAACGTCAGCATTTTCGAAGTATACTGGGCTGTAAGTAATTAATGCTATACAACGCATATATTTTGACAATAAATAAGTAGATAAATCAATATTAATATATGTTACTAGCATTATTATAATTATTATTTAAAATTGACCAGCATCTATGTACTTTTGCAGGAATATATATTAACATTTCACAAGTTTCCACAATTGCTAGGCTTATAGCAGTTGGCGAAATTATAGCAGAAAACTTTAAACCCTCAAAACTCCTTCCAGACGCAAAATATCTTGATATTATTCTCAGTCCTTCTTCAATTGATAAACACACACGCATATTTGTATTCTTCCTTAATAAATGCGGTTTCGCCATATTAAATTATCAAAGCTGTCCAAACCCATTCGGTAATAGTTTCCATACTCTTCTGAGTCGTATTTCCTATGAGTGTGCTTTATTCTCTCTTTTTGAGCCACTTTTAACCCATCATTTATATTTTACACGCTCTTTTGCAACCGATACAGCAATTATCCTATTGCTAAACATGCATTTTATTGATTTGACTCCATTTATGCACACTGATTAGGGGAGCTCATTCATATTGAACGAATACAGTATAAAGACTACATAGTCATCATTTATTGATCGTGTAGGCTCCGCTGTAGATACCTAGGTAAAGGCAGTTTTGTATTCCACCCAACATGAGGTGTCAAATTTTTACTGCAGATACAAGTTTTGAGGCTTTCAGAAGAGAATTTTTTAAATAAGTTTATGTGTGTGCGTGCGCGCGTGGGGATGTTCTTATACCTACTTCTTGTTAATCAATATAAACTTTCGCTACACATTTCATCTTAACAAGAATACAATATACTCTGCCTCGAACTACAAAGATCCTCCTTTAAACATATGGGAAGCGAGAAAGGGAGAGACACAGTTTAACGCAACGCTCTTAGGCCACTCACTGGTGGGGGGAATCTATATGTGTTTATAGAGGCGTCCTTTTAAAGTATCTGTCTATTTCTCTCTTCCTATATGTTTACAACAGATTGTTCTGGGTTGAGACGATTATAGACTAAAGCGATTGTCACATTTTAAAAGCGGATGGCTATGCCACGGTTTTAAATTTCCATTCTCTTAGCTTGGCTAGAAAATACTAAAAATGCGAATAAGGAATTCCTATTTCAGAAAATTTTAAGTATTTTAAAAATCAAATTGGAAACCAACAGCAAAAAGTATATTTCGGAAACTGTACAAAAATGTATTTGACATAACTTTTACTTTTTAAGGAGATCTACATGTTTTGTGTAACAAGATTTTGTGTATCTCTTACGGTTTACCAATTATCTATATGAATGAAGAGGATTTAATTAGAGGCAGGTATACATTTCATTTTTCGTGAAAATATCTTAAACATTTTAATCATAATCGATAGCTATTTCAAAGAAAATCAAAATTTTCGAGAATTTCCATATAAAGGTTAGTTTGGGAGTTAGGGGGGGGGGATTGTTTAGAAAATTGCATTCTTGGAAGACGCTGAACTTTTAATAAGTTTGGTATTAAACAGCTTTTGTTTTTCAGTTATGCTGTTCGCACGCGCGCGCGCAAGTGCACACACTGGCCCTTCGTACTTCCAACGTGCCTCTTGGTTCTCACTAAGGAGGCCCGGGTTCGATCCCAGGTGACCATAAAGTGAGATTTGTGGTGGGCAACAAGGCGCTGGGGCAAGTTTTCTCCGGTATCTCCGGTTTCCCTTACCATCTCATTTCAAGGTCCGGTGCGGAATCCCTAATGATTCCAGAACACCAATCCTGACGCATGAGCCTTTCCCACGAAGGGACTCCATATCCTGACACAACGTACTGGCTAAACGGACCAACCACTGTCGCCTTCTTCTGCAATAGATGAAGGGGACAGGAAATGATGGTCAGGGAAGAAGACGAATCACCCCAGCATTTTTTTTCCGATCTGAGAAAACGACAGAAATTGCCATGTCAGAGTGGACAGCTCTAGGAATCGATCCCTGTACTTCCCATTGCAAGCTTCGCAGCTTAACGCGGATCCATCTCTTTCGGTTACAAAGACAGAAAAAAATATTTGAAAACCAGAATGATGGCCTTAAAATGCCATAGTTTTTGTTAACTTCACAAGAAAAATGTAAATAGAATCAGTACCTTAAAAAGAGAAAGCACTGAAAAATTCAAACAAATAACGACGAAAAACTTAAAAAATAGGTGACGCCAAAACAGCTCTACGAGTTAGTTACTAACACTCCCCACATGGCAACCTTGGCCTTCGGGGTAACCTCACCCCACCAAGTGATGACCGGACCCATTTCTCAGGTGGAGGCACCCAGAGGGCGGTGTCCATTACCTCCGATGATAGGGTGATAGTGAAGATGGCGGTGAGGTGAGAGGACCTACAGTTTTTACCGTGGACTCCGAACCACGTTGGGCATAGGGGATACTTCACGTGTGCTAGACAGAGGTGAAGGCGTGGATAGGGCCGACTTAAAATCGCCAACCCCAGAGCCGGGAATCGAACTCGGGACCCTTAGAACGGGAGCCGCGAACGAAACCACCGCGCTACCCCGGCGCCCAACAGCTCTACGATATACACTTGAATGCAATTTAGGATTTTTTTTTAAGATATCTACATCTTAGTAGTAAAATTTAGTTTATGTTACGATTTACACGTTATACAAGTTTTCTTTCAAATGTAATGGAATTTTGGTTTAACATGTTTATTTTGGCTCATTTGCATTTTGACTCACGCCTGCATTTGAGATTTTTTGAAATTCTATTGTTAGTGCAATGGGAATTATTTGTGTATTGATCAGAATGAGACCCGTGACGTCGAATTGGAAATCAGCACTATTTGAATTTTGTCTACTTGAATAATTCAAGTAAGCTAACAATTACAGTGCTGTTCATTTAAAACGATTTTGAAAATTGAGATAATTAGTTCAAAGAAATGTAATGCATTTTCAAAAATATACATGTTTTATTAATAATGAAAAGTGTTCCATCAAAACATTCAAATTACCAATGCAATACAATTGTATTTCCTATCTTTTCTCAAGAAATTGTTAATTAACGTTTGCTTCTTCCTAGTAATAAAATTAGCTTCACTTATTTCTTTCTAACAATAACATTAGTTTTACTTATTTCTTTCTAACAGCAAAAGCTTAATAAATGTGGGATTCCTTGTACAAGTTCCTTGTCTGAATGGAGTAAGATTATGCGAAATTATGTAACGCTATTGCAGTGCGCAAATTTGGCTTACAAGATTTAATTTTTAATAATGTGTGGGAATAATTTAATTATGAGTCAGCTCTTTTTAGCAATGATTACTGCCAAATTGTGTTTAAATACGTATACAATTATATTACGTAATATTCATATTGACTTTTCATTCCTGACAAAAAACAATATGAAGAAACTTTACGATAATGGTGGCAGTAGCAATAGAAGTAGATTTTTTTTTAAAAAATAGGCCATATCGTTCCAACGTTTAATAGCAGCATGTTTTACCTCCTAAGCTTGCCTGGATGAATATACATTACGTGTAAACGCAATCAATATATGGTTTATGCCTTTAGAATGAAAGAGCTTTAGTTATTTAAACAATACTACCGTATAGTTTTTGAATATTATAAAACATTGAAGATCTGGAACAAGCTTCTTTGTTTTAGATCAAATACGGAAGAAAGAAAAGAAAGAAAGACAGAAAAAGGCCGGAACATGTGTCGGTATTTTAAACCCTGTGCTTCAGATTTAGAAACCAGCGCTAAAGCGTAAAGTCTTGGCTCAACGTAGCAATAGCACAAAAACACAAAGCTAGCGTGTCAACAAGGAGAGATGGGGTAGAAGTTTCACATTCAATTGTTGCTACACAAAATTAAATCTTTGAAGATTTGTGTTGAAAGTGGCCAAAGAACTCCAACAAGTATACCCCAAAATGACGCACTTAACATACATGGCCCCTGCTCTACATTGAGTCACCGAAGAAGTTCGTTCCTCCCATAATGGTTTGGATAGTTTTGTCATCCAGTGTAGGCATCGAGCAGATTATTGGTATTTCAAGAAATCGCTCCTGGTGTCCCTCTACCTCAGCATTCCATCACAAGATAAGGCACGTGTTTGCGTGCCATTTTCACTCTATTGTTCCACACATTTCAGGAAGGTTATAGGAATTATCTAGAGAAAGACTGCTCTGCTCTTGTTTTGAACATTTGTTATTTATTAAAAGCAAATTTTTCTCACATGTGGAAACAGTTACAAATTAAAATGCCTCAAACCTTAAAACTCATAAAAGAAATCTTGTTCAACGCAGCTCAAGAACCGTTTAAGTTTTGCAAACAAATTAAAACTAGCCTACAAAAGAATCCTGGACATTCTGCTGTATAAATACAAACGTATTTTACAAAGTAGTTGGTAATACAATACCATCGGTTGCATATGTGTATAAACAATACCTTTCATCCGCACCATGCCATTATGTATGGTGCTGAAAGAAGCAGAAGTTCCACACGAATATAATTATTCACTACCATATATTCGACAAAGAGTTGCTCAGGTATGTCCATTTCATTTGTCTTGTGACTACGCTGCTTATGTCTTTTTTTTTCTTTTTTTACGGTGGTAACTCATATTTAATTTCTTGCCTTACTCAGGTAACTCCATGTTTAATGCCCTAGCTCTAGGTATATGCATTTCCTATCCAATGCTACTGCACATAGTTAAGGGACTCCACGTGTCGAAGTTATTTGAGTCAAGGTTACGGTCAGGAGCCTTGCATAGTCTCGGTTTAGTTTTCTGTATGGTCATTCCACTTCTCTTTGTAATAATGGCGTCACTACCAGTCGTTTGTGCTGCATTATTTGCAACATCCCATTGAAAGTTTTCCTATGCTTTCGGTCTTGGAGTTTGACACATTCTTCCTGGATCCTTTGAAAGTCCTCAGACTTTCGTATATGAACCGTTGCCAGTTTGGAACGTTCATTCAATTCATTTGTGCATCTTTCCACGTCCATTCTTCGTCGGAGGTGGTGAGAATCGATTTTAGATCGTGCCATTATATTCCTAAAGCGTATTCCTGCGTCATTATAAGGTTGTCTACTCCTTTGAGGTAATAGTGCCATCCTTCTCCTCTGGAGACTTTTCTGTACCGCGTCACTGTTACTCTCATCATTGTTCCCATTTTCAGTATGCGGTCTGTTATTTTCACGTATATGTAGGTGGACGCACCAGACTGCCTTTCTCTCGTACGGAAAGCAGTTAGCAGTTCATCATATCTGAAATATGATGGTTTCTGGAGGATGCGTGGTTACTGTGCAAATAATTTTTGATCGCTCAGGCATTCGATCTTTGCTATTCAGTTACTGCTAAGCTGACTTCAAGGTTGTATTTACATATGGCTAGTTCGGTTCTGATTTGCTCTAGAACATATTGCCCCCAGTAGCGGGTTAGGAACACTGATAGTGTCATTCCTCACCATTCGGCTGCCCGTTTTCTGAGAGTTTTTTTACATCCCTAACCATTTTTATCTTAAGCTATTTCTGAATCTAGGCAATTTCTTCGGGTTGTCCCTCTCCTGATCATCAGATGTTGGAGCTATGATTTCTGATATTAGATTCTCGAAGTAAACATCGTTGCTAAGTGAACACTAGGTACATGGTGATCATGAAGTGTGCCCACATGCTAAGTGAACACTAGGTACATGGTGATCATGAAGTGTGCCCACAGCCTCTTATAATTTATTTGATTTTTCATTTGTTTGGTTTATTTTTACTGTTATGACTTTCAATTAGTTACCAACTTCTTCAATTTTTATTTTGCTGTTTGCTACTTTGGTAACTAAATCCTGTTGTGCAGATATTTAGCAAATATTTCAGCTATGGTATCACAATTTGATTTAAACTTCTCGTTACTAACAAGTATATTCAAGTTTGTATAATTTTCCCTAATTTCGTTTAATTCGTTGGATATCATATCGTTAATTTCAATAATTGTCTTTCTCTGAAATATATTTGTTCAGATCTATTTTAATATCTATATCAGCTGCTAACTGGCTTTGTTTATTTTTCATTTCAGTAGCAGCTGATCTTGTTCCTTTAACAATTCCCTAGCAATTTCTTTTTGATCACTGGCTAACTAGTCTTGTTTTTCAGTGATTTTGCTGGCTATTTCATCCCTTTCTATACATTTTTGTCTCCAGTTTCATCTGCCTCAACAAGGTATTCATGTTCAGATTTTCCTGGCTAACATTATCCTGTTCTACTTAATCTCATTATCTGTCATCTCTGTGAGATCCATGTCTTTTTTCACTTTCTTTATACATGTTCTTAAATTTAGCTTGGACTACTCTACCAACCAGTTCTCAAATGCATGTATGTTATTACGTTTAGTTTAACAGCTTTCTAAAAATATATAGTTTTTTTAAAACTTGACTCTTTTAAATTTCTTATCTTGGTACCATGTTCTGAAGCTCTAGATGTCCCCGACGTCTTCTCTTTTCTCCTCTTAGTGGTCCCTGGGTTGTGTTGCAGATCCCTCAATGTCGTGTGATCCACAGGCTTCAATGGACTGGACGTTCTGAGCGTTATTGCAGGATTCTTTTTTTAATGTTACTGTTTTTTACTTACTTGCTTTCTTAAATTCTATCCATGCGCCCGAATTTGGGCGCCATTTATTCATTAAATTTTTATATTAATTTATTTTGTTTTGACTCATGCCATCACGTTCTGACTCATAACTTTTTGAATTTGTTTTACTGCAATGATGATCTTTTGTTTATTAGACGTCTAGTTCTTAACATTAAATTACTTAAATAATAACTCAAGTAATAATTGTAGTGTCATTTGTTTAAAACGATTTTTAAAAATCGAGATAGGTAATTAAGTTCAAACAAATCTCCTGCTTATTAAAAGATATACATACATGTTTCTATAATGATAAAATTATTTGTTCCTTAATAAGTTATTTAAATTATCAATGCAATACAAGTGTATTTCTCATACTTTGTTAATTATCGTATACTCATTTCTTTCTAGCAACAAAATTAATTTCGCTTATTTCTTCTAACAACAGCTCAAGAGATAGTGGCACTCTTTGACACGTTTCTTGTCTGAATGGAGTAAGATTATGTGATATTATGTGACGCCATTCTTTCAATGCCGTAAGGACTTTTAATACTTTTGACTATGTAGATATTATCAGCAACTTTGACTTACAAGATTTAATTTTTAATAATGCGTGAGAATAATTATTCTATACTCTACACGATAATTAATTCTTTCTTTAGCGAATTGGCCATATTTCCTCCTCCTCCTCCTCCTCCTCCTCCTCCTCCTCCTCCTCCTCCTCCTCCTCCTCCTCCTCCTCCTCCTCCTCCTCCTCCTCCTCCTCCTCCTCCTCCTCCTCCTCCTCCTCCTCCTCCTCCTCCTCCTCCTCCTCCTCCTCCTCCTCCTCCTCCTCCTCCTCCTCCTCCTCCTCCTCCTCCTCCTCCTCCTCCTCCTCCTCCTCCTCCTCCTCCTCCTCCTCCTCCTCCTCCTCCTCCTCCTCCTCCTCCTCCTCCTCCTCCTCCTCCTCCTCCTCCTCCTCCTCCTCCTCCTCCTCCTCCTCCTCCTCCTCCTCCTCCTCCTCCTCCTCCTCCTCCTCCTCCTCCTCCTCCTCCTCCTCCTCCTCCTCCTCCTCCTCCTCCTCCTCCTTCTTCTTCTTCTTCTCGGTTGGTCTTTCTCGCTATGGACCTCACAGGCTCTTCCCAGACAATTAGTTATTTTTCATGCACGTATTTTAAAATGGGATATTTAGAGGACAATTATTACAGGTATTTTTGAGCAAAACAAAAATACAATTTTTTCCTGTCATATAGTTTTGAGTGGAGAATTTTCTTGCAAATCTTCGTGGAAACGACATTGGAAGATACTCAACTTTAATGTTAAAAAAAATCGTTTTTTCTTTCTCTACCACGTATCTGATGTAGGGGAAGTATTGCATTTCATCCAAAAATTTGATATCGATATTTAACTGGAAATACATATTTAAGGAGCCCTGAATCTAAAAGAAAAATTACTTTTTAAAATGGTCCGTGTGTGTGCGTATGTAGGTGTGTGTGTATGTGTGTGTGAGAGAGAGAGAGAGAGAGAGAGAGAGAGAGAGAGAGAGAGAGAGAGAGAGAGAGAGAGAGAGAGAGAACGGCATAAACCAAAAACTATAATTCGGTTAGATATCAAACTTGTTATTAAGGTTAGCATCTTCAAAGAGCACGACACAAAAATATTTTTAAAAAATCCCCGCATTCCAAATTAAGTCTACATGGAATTTTTTATTTTCTTCAAAATTATCTAACGACTTTGATTTAACCACCATATGTTTAGCATATTTTCATTACAAAATGAAATGGTATCTTTAATTTTCTAAGAATAGTTTCTGAAGTCTTCTTTATTCTGAGTGTCTTTTACATAACTAGTAAAAGAACTGGTAAAAATGTCTATCTCGATTAATATAAATTAATTTGCAGAGAAGTCTTTTAAACATTTTTGTACAAGAGTGAGCAGCAAATGTCATGTGAGTGCATATATAAGATATTGCCGCTGTCTCTAAGTCCGGTACCCTCTTCTAAAGTATACTGCAATACTAACTGCAATCGTATGGTTATAAAAACATAGATACGACCACTTAAGCAATTGCTGAAAACAATAACACAATGCAGGAATGATCGTTTTAATACTTAGCATGAGAGATGTCATTTGGACTCTGTGATTCATTTAAAACTGTTTAAAACCTAGGAGCCTGAAAGAGAAGTGCAACACTACTGCTCTCTAGAGTTATTTGAATGTACTTGGTCACTGTAAAACATATATGCTCCAATCAGGAAGGTCCTGCTCAAATCATAACTACGTGTGTGACAGTCCACTAATAGATGGCAGAACAACCATCGTTTTGCCTCGCTTCAGAAAATAACAAATCTACCGCCAATTTTAAAGGAAAAGTACAAATAGTGCAGAAATGTGTAGAAAAATAATAATTTAAATATATTTAATAGTCATAAATATGAAAAATCTTCATTTGTAATAAATACTGAAAAAAAAAAAAACCACGGGCAAGTATTAAACCTATGTTAGGGATATAAATCTGTAGTTTTTTTTAAAAAAATAATTTACGTCTTTTAACGCTAAGTCATATCGGACGATGAATGAAATGGGTGAAATGCTGCTCAAATGAGGTCCATGGAACTTAGAGCTACCCGATATTCGTCTTTCAAGATAAGGGAAAACCCCGGAAAAAACCTTATCCAGGTAACTCACCCTAACCGAGATTCGAACTCGGGACCTCTTGAACGTGAGGCGGACGCGCTAGCATCTACGCTACCGAGGCGGGCAAAAAATCTATAGTGTAATATATATATATAATCGAAGTGTGTATTATATACCAGTTAATTTGATCGCAATCCAAGGTCAAAAATCTGTCCGTCCATGATTCCTGTTCAATTTAGATCTTGTTCAAATATTTGTAACTGTCATATAATGCCAATTTCCATATAATTATATATTATCAAAACAACACTATGTATTTATTCTCAATATTATGACACATATCGCATTATGTGTCATAATTATATTCCATAATTATATACTGTACAATGAGTGGAAACTAAATAATTTACTTCATGAATATTGTTTGCACAAGTACAACTCTACGCGATTTAATGTCCAAAATTAGTCGTGAACTGTTACTACCTAAATTAATATTTATATTTCTTAACTTATTTCCATTTTGGGTACCTATCTAAGTAATGCAGTGATATTAACCTTATTACTAGATTTTTGTAATAACGAGGGAACAGTACTAGCTGGACTATGCTACGGAGGGGATTCGGCTGTGTTGCAAACTTGGTGTAATGTACCTATGCCCCAAGTGGGGCATCCCTAGGAGCAAGGATGAGCTGAGAGGAGACAGGGGCGGCCGCTCCAAAGAACCACGACGGTGTAGAGGGCAGTTCCCTACATTTGCCAGTTGAAAACTCCCCGGTAGGCCAGCACAACCAGCATCCCACCTACTGTGGTCCGGAAACGGCCCCACCAATCCGGGTTTGCAGACCGTCCTACCGCAGGAGGAAGTGTTACCAAGAGTATATCATCCTGCCATGCAACGCCGAGACACCCGCCGAAACTTCTTCCCTGAAAGACACCAATAGATGAGAGATGAAATGGAGGGACAGGAATTTCGGGGAGAGGAGGAAACCCATGGGTCAGGTAGGCTGGCCACGGGAATCGAACCCGGACCTACCGAATGCGGGCCACAGACGAAACCACCTGAGCCATCCCGCTCGTTGATAAAGAGGGGGGGATAAAAATGAAAATTTATGAACACATAGTGTTATTGCCATTTGAGCCAGTCAAAGGTATTGCGGAAGCCTTAAGATAAGTTACGCAGCTGCCTTCCTGCCCCATGCAATTTAAATGCGTGGCGGTGGCCGTGGCCGTGGTCGTGGTCGTGGCCGTTGTCGTGGTCGTGGTCGTGGCCGTGGCCGTGGTCGTGGCCGTGGACGTGGTCGTGGTCGTGGTCGTGGCCGTGGTCGTGGCCGTGGCCGTGGTCGTGGTCGTGGTCGTGGCCGTGGTCGTGGTCGTGGTCGTGGCCGTGGCCGTGGCCGTGGCCGTGGTCGTAGTCGTGGTCGTGGCCGTGGTCGTGGTCGTGGCCGTGGCCGTTGTCGTGGTCGTGGTCGTGGTCGTGGCCGTGGTCGTGGTCGTGGTCGTGGCCGTGGTCGTGGCCGTGGTCGTGGTCGTGGTCGTGGCCGTGGCCGTTGTCGTGGTCGTGGCCGTGGTCGTGGCCGTGGTCGTGGCCGTGGTCGTGGTCGTGGTCGTGGCCGTGGTCGTGGTCGTGGCCGTGGTCGTGGTCGTGGTCGTGGCCGTGGTCGTGGTCGTGGTCGTGGTCGTGGTCGTGGTCGTGGCCGTGGTCGTGGTCGTGGTCGTGGTCGTGGTCGTGGTCGTGGCCGTTGTCGTGGATGTGGTCGTGGTCGTGGTCGTGGCCGTGGCCGTGGTCGTGGTCGTGGTCGTGGTCGTGGCCGTTGTCGTGGTCGTGGTCGTGGTCGTGGTCGTGGTCGTGGCCGTGGTCGTGGCCGTGGTCGTGGCCGTGGTCGTGGTCGTGGTCGTGAGCGAGAGAGAGAGAGAGAGAGAGAGAGAGAGAGAGAGAGAGAGAGAGAGAGAGAGAGAGAGAGAGAGAGAGAGAGAGAGAGAGAGAAAACAGCATGAATAAAAAAACTAATAATGAGTTGAATACCTGAACTGCAATTTACTTCAGTATCTTTCGAAAATGCGACTCGACTGTTTTCAACAAAATTCCCCATCCTAACTTAACATTGAAAAAAGAAAATCCAAAATTTTGAATTTTCGTCAACAGTGGCTTCAAATATTTGTATTTAAAGCTATCTGATTAAGAATTTTCATTACAAATGAAATGTGTATCTTTATTTTTCTGAAAATAGCCTCTGAATGCTTTTCATTTTAAATGACCATTGCATGACTGATAACTGTAAGAGGTAGATAAAATCTAACTTCTCAAAAGATGTGGATCATCATAAAGTACAAATTTATGTCAAACATTTTTTGTGCAGTTAACCATTTCCGAGATATTGCTTGATTATTGGTTAAAGATTAACTTCTTTTTTTTCAAACGGGAAAGCTTTATCCATTTTCTGTCTCTCGTCATGAAAAGAGAAGGAATATCAAAGCCATCACACAGCAACAAGCCCCTAAATGATTTAAGTACTGCTTAAATCCTACAATATTTCCATATTCCACTTGCATTCTATTGAAATATACAGTAGGATGACTGGAAACGTTTGCTTTGATTAACATGAAGTAGATAGAGTAATAAACGTTTTTAAGAATATTTTGTGCAAGAGTGGCGATAGCTAGGTAAGTGCAACATAGAGGTATGATTTATTTATTTATTTATTTATTTATTTATTTATTTACTTGTTTATTTGTTATTTTTATTTATTTATTTATTTATTTATTTATTTGTTATTTATTTTTATTTATTTATTTATTATTTATTTATTTATTTACTTATTTATTCATTCATTGATTCATTCATTCATTGATTCATTCATTCATTGATTCATTCATTGATTCATTCATTCATTCATTCATTCATTCATTCATTTATTTATTTATTTATTTATTTATTTATTTATTTATTTATTTATTTATTTATTTATTTATTTATTTATTTATTTATTTATTTATTTATTTATTTATTTATTTATTTATTTATTTATTTATTTATTTATTTATTTATTTATTTATTTATTAGAATTAAGGGACCTCTAAAGAGGTGAAATATCGACATCGAACTTCTGGGAGTAGAGAAAATAAAAATGGTTATATGGGATATATTTAGCCGTAGAATAGATGTAAAGTGACAGAACTCTGAATATTTATTCTACAGTGGAGAAACATTATGACATTTCCATGCTCCATTATTAAACAACAAATAAAGATTGAGAAATATAAGCTTGATACCTAAATATACAGGATGTAATGAAAAAGGTTTGTGAAAACTTTGGGAAAACTTTTCTTGCATATAGACGATAAAGAAATGTTATATGAACGTGGTTCAGAAATTGTTTATTTCCTCTTCTGCAACTCTGCTTACACATAGAGATGTGTAATACGTAGCTGTCCTGTAGCCATAGACCTACAACAGAACAGTGCTTTATTTGTACAGGAGTAAACATTCTTTTTGCGGCAAGTGTGCTGTTTACAGATGAGGCTTCATTTCATCGGTATAGAATTGTGAATTTTCACAATCAGCATGCAATGATTCCAACAAACCATCAACTTCGATTCTCCGTTAATGTTTGGGCCGGGATTGCTGGTGACTATTTAGGGGGACCACATCGTCTTAATGGATGAAGGTACAAAATGACTTATCTGTCTTGCTGCAAGATACTCTGATGGCAATACTACGAGACATGTACTTCATGCACGATGGAGCTTCTCCTCATTTCAAGCTTTCTGTCCGTTGATTTCTGAATAGCAGATTTCCTGGTAGCTGGATAGACAGAGGTGGACCAATTCGGGGGCCTTATAAAGCCACTAGATTTTTATTTGTGGGGACATTTGTAATCTCTTATTTATGCATCTCCAGTTCCAGATGTACAGACTCTACAACATTCTCCAGGCCTAGCTCAGCGCATTGGGGAGTCCATGCGACGGAGGGTTGATGAATGCTTTGGAGTTAATGAAGACCATTTCGAACATGTTCTGTGATTTTACACACCGTTCTGTAATTAAATGCTGCTGTATGGGATTCAGCTTTAGAAAAAGTGCTCTAAAAAGGAAATAAACAGTTTCTGGATTAATGTTCATATAACATTTTATCCTTTATCCGTAAAAAAAGCTTTCTCAAAATGTTGGCATACCTTCTGTTGCACCCTGCATATACAAAACAAACGCTCCAATTTTAACATGAAACAGGCCTGTTCTGTAAGAATAGTTTGTAGAATAACGGGTAGAGAAAGTGAAATTAATGTAATTTTTGCATAGAGTTTTTAAAATACGGACATTGGAAGTTGTAGACAAATCGTAATACCAGTGTGTAAGTTTGAACCTCTCCGAGGTTGGCAAACTGCATATATATGTTGTAGGTACCATTGTTCCATGACCATAACCAACGCTAGAGTATCTATATAAAATGCGCCCCCCCCCCAAAAAAAAGCCTTTCATTTACTCCAGAGAGGGACATAACCCATTGGCACCCTCTGCAGCGTTAGGCGTAATGATCCCACTTAAGAGTGCTATCTGTGCTTTGATTAAAATTCCTGTCTCTCATGTATTTACCCTGTTCCTGTCTGACTGGCACGTAATTGCACTTATTAAGGGTCCCTAGTCGAGCAGTTTGTAAAACGCATTTGAATGCTTTCCCTTGAAAAGTGTACCAACCGCTGTTCAAAATAGTTCGGAGTATGAAATCATATCCTGTTGCACTCTCGCTCTGACTGTGTTAGGGGTACTTATGGTTTAATTTATACGTGAGTGTTTAGTACTTTTATTCTCTCTACTAGTTATAAATAAGTAGAGAAAGTACTCCATTTCAACCAAAAATTTGATACCGAAACGTCACTAGATCCAGAAAAGGGATTTTTAGAAAACGCTGCGAGTGTGTGTAAAAATAAATTTAGTTATTATTTATGGACGGCATTTAAGAACCATGGTTCTCAGGGCCTCGTATTATATTGCGTGCATGCTTGTTATTTATGTTGTATATTTTTCAAGGTGACAACACGAAGATATTTAAGAAAATCTTTCTAGCCCAATTTTTATTTTCTCAAAAAAAAAAACCTACAGATTTTGATTCCAATACCATGTTTAAGATGGCATAATGGCAAATAAAGTTCATATTTTGAATTTTCTAGGAATAGATTCTGAAGTCTTCTTACTAAACACACACACACACACGCACGCACGCACACGCACACGCACACACACACCCACACACACACCCACACACACCCACACCCACCCCCACCCCCACCCCACCCCCACACCCACCCCCACCCCCACCACCCACACCCACCCCCACACCCACACCCACCCACACCCACCCCCACACACACACCCACACACACACAAACTACGAAAACAAACAAAAAAAACTTAAATCTCGTTAATTTACGCGATTTACGTCAAACACATGTTTTATAGTGTTAGCCGTTAGTGACTTAAAATTTGTGAGATATTCTCGGGATAAGTAACTGAATTTTCAAGTATGTATACTTTTCTCAAATAAAAGTCGTTATTCGTTTCTCTCTCTCTCTTTCTCTCTCTCTCTCAGTTCGCTCCCTTAGCGCGATGACAATGCTGTTTTTTTTCCAAGCAGGAGACTAGGTTCGATTCCCGGTGCCGGTCCGGGGCCTCTTTAGGCCTCTGAAAGGCTAACTGACGAGATATTTATTTTTTCTTTCTACAGTAACTACAACTAAGTTTTACACTTATCTAATAGTTTAGTGTTCAGTGTATATTATCACGTTTATTAGACATTACTCCTATGAGTAAATTATATTACATCAGCTTCATCACAAAGTGCCCGCCTCGGTAGAGTAGATGGTAGTGTGTCTGCCTCACGTTCAAGAGGTCCCGAGTTCGAATCTCGGTCAGGCTGAGCTACCTGGATAAGGTTTTTTTCCGGGGTTTACCCTTATCCTTAAAGACGAATGTCGGGTAACTAAGTTCTATGGACCCTGGGCTCATTTGAGCATTATTTCACCCATTTCATTCATCGTCCGATATGACTTTACGTTGGAGGACGTAAATTAAAAAGAAAACACTTAAGTCCAAGGGCTTGGTTCTTTTCAGTCTTCGTGCTGTGTTGCTATCTGCTAGGATGCGCAGTACCTTCGTGTTTTCATGCGCACTAACCGTCATTCGTGCTTAACTGCAGCAGCTTTAATTTTTTCATTGAGAAATTTTATATTCAAGTCCCTGATGGTATTGTCATTGCGTACATACCAAGGTACTTTTACAATATCCCTTAGTACCTTATTCTGAAATCTCTGAATGCTTTCAACATTCGTTCTCTTGGTGTAACCCCATAGGGGTATGCCATACATCCATTCAGGTTTCAGCACTTGGCATTACGAGCTATTTGATTCAGAAATACTCAACCCAGGTTGCGAAGACTACATATATTAGTCGGGAGGCACCAGGGTGCAGATCACGACCGACCTCTAGTACTGCACCTCACTCATGATGCTTGTAGTAAGTAGAGGTGGAGGATACAGCGACCGAACGGTAGGCCTTGGTCCGGAAAGTGCTGTTGTGCCGCATGATTAGATTCATTTAGGTGACCCTGTTAGCCAATTATAGGCTGGAGCGCATCCTTGTCTTGGTTACTAAAGGTAACAGTAGATTGTCCTGATAAGAACATGATGCTGCAGTCAGTGAAGCGTGACATTCCCTCTGCACGATCAAGTTTTACGCGCGTGGGCGAGAACATAGACGCGGTTAGGTTTGAGTCCAGACACGAACAACTCTCGGCTTCGAGCTGGTGATCCTCAGCGGCAACATTCCTCTCTCTGGACCCGCTTTGTTCTCTATCTGCGCTCTTGCACGTGGAGCATCCTTCCATCCCATCTTGAAAGGACGTTTTCCGCGATTTTCGTATACCACCAGGCGCAGATCTGTTGGCATAAAGGTTTCTTGAGCCAGTTTATGAATGACTATACAACTTGAATACTTTGACCAAATGTAAACAACTCCAATGACCACATTTAAGTACATGCAATTTGCTTTTCTTTTGAAATTAAAAAACAAAACTTTCACTCAAAATGTTAAATTCTGCAATGTTTAGTTTAATTGATGTTCTATGATTAATGCACATTTGGAAGTTCGGAGTGTGCAGCTTAGCCCCCTGCTGTTGCTTGTAACTTACAACTTCATTGATAAATTGCTTACGTCATCCCCAAAGATGAATAGAGCGTTAGCTCTTCTTGCTAGTTGAGTATTTTTAAATTATTAATAAAAATACCAATTTTAATAAGGCTGGCGATAGGAATCACCATATTTAATAACGCTATTAGAACCACGTCACTTAACAGCAAACGGCTATAGGGGCAGAGACTACCCTTATCTAGATGGCAAGACCAATTAGCCTCTCGAAGTAGGACCAAGCCTTACCATTAATGCCTGGTTATTATTATTATTATTATTATTATTATTATTATTATTATTATTATTATTATTATTATTATTATTATTATTATTATTATTATTATTATTATTATTATTATTATTATTATTATTATTATTATTATTATTATTATTATTATTATTATTATTATTATTATTATTATTATTATTATTATTATTATTATTATTATTATTAATATTATTATTATTATTAATATTATTATTATTATTAATATTAATATTATTATTATTATTAATATTAATATTATTATTATTATTATTATCATCATCATCATCATCATCATCATCATCATTATTATCATTATTATTATCATCATCATCATCATCATCATTATTATCATTATTATTATCATTATCATTATTATTATTATTATTATTATTATTATTATTATTATTATTATTATTATTATTATTATTATTGTTGTTGTTGTTGTTGTATCTAAATTTTTTATGGCCAAGGTAATTATTGACATTCATATTGTAACACCGAAATAATTCCCCCTGGCGGCATTATTTTAGACCTCGTTTTCATGTTTACTTCAGAAGAAGCATAATTATGACTGTTATGAATTAATTTCAGAGCTACAGGGAGTTTCTTATCCGCCCATTTCTCTACAAGGTCAAGTCTCTAACCCTGTTACGTTGGGCTAGTCATATCTACTTGTTTGCACCAATCAGAGCATAACTCACTCAGAGGCTACTTTCCACCCCCCCCCCCCATTTTACACTGATGCCCGATTTCACCAACAGATGTTAAGACTTAACACGAGTTTAACAATAATTGCATTTTACCAACAAGTGTTAGCTTAACACTCGTGTTAAATCTCTTGTTAAACTAACAAGTTAAATTTCTTATGTTAAGTCCTTAATAATTGTAAATAGTCATGATGGCGGGCGTGAACGCAGCTGTTGATGTCGATTTACTGTATTTAAGACTGTCTAAGTGGCATTCGTAATAGAGTACGGCCTATGAGGAGAAATTATTTCGAGGAGCTATCAGAAGAAAATTTTCTACAGCGGTATAGACTATCCAAACAAGTTGCTATGAAGGTTGGTGCGGAAGTACAAGAGAGGTTAGAACATGCATCGAAAGGAATATGCCGATCTCGCCTTTGTATTAATAACTTTGCGATGTTATCATTCACTAAATTATGTGGATAATACACTGTCCACCTCCCGTCTTGAAACGTTCAAGTCACTTGTCCTTGGCTCTTCGTTTTAAATTTACGTAATACTGAGTCAGAACATGCATCGAAAGGAATATGCCGATCTTGCCTTTGCTTCAAGTATTAAGAGCTTTGTGATTCTATAATTCACTGAATTATGTGGATAATACACTGTCCACCTCCCGTCTTGAAACGTGCAGGTCACTCGTCACTTGTACTTCTTCGCGCCTCGTTTTAAATCTACGTACTACTGAAGAAGATGTTTCGTGTTTCTAGTAATGACACATACATTTGAATTAAAATCGTTTCCAATTTTTACCCACGTGACATCTTTCTCTTTTACATTCACCGCATCTGTCCTATTTTCCACGATATCCTTATACTACGTCACCAATTCAATCAACAATTCTTTCTCTATCGATGAGAAATTTGTTTCACGGCTTTTGTTTACGATTATGTTTTCCACCATTTTTTTAGCTGTGTGCAGACGTATTAATCTGTGATGCAGACGAAAATGAAAACAAAAGCGCATCGCAGTACGTTCGGAAAATAATACGACTCATCCATAGCCTTCTATAGCTGTAATATTCACAAGTTTCTTGGCGTTAACACGTGTCTGTTAACATTTTCAAAAAATAAGTTGGTGACATGCAAGAAATTTAACAGCTTTATTAGCGCTGTTACAATTGTTACGTTACATTTGTTGACGTCGATTTTAACATCTATTGGTGAAATCGGGCATTAGTGTATCATCGCTCATTGGTTCATGTTTGTTTGTTGGGAATTGTTTCAAGGCCGTTACAAACATTGCCCGCCCCTGTGACGTAGGTGGTAGCCTGTCTGCCTCGCCTCGAAGTCCGAGTTCGACGATCAGGGTGAGTTATCTGGACATGGCTTTTTCCAGAGATTTCTCTTATCCTGAAAGATACTATTGAGTAGCTCTAAGCTCTATGAACCCTGGGCTCATTTGAGCTTCATCTCACCCATTTCATTCATCGTCCAATATGACAATGTTGGAAGAAGAGTTCACAGGTCACGCAACATTTATCTGGAAATATATTGCTGCTATGACTCGATTCATGACAGTAATTACTGTTTGGCGAACCCGCTTCTTTAAGGATAGGAAAATCAATGTTCCCAGTTTTGTTTAGATTCATCCACAGCACTTGTAAGGTCAAACATTATTAAAACTTACGGCAAAACGTAAAAATGAACGACTTTGTGTGATCAAACACAGGATTCAACTTCCAGGAAAATTAGAAACGCAACTGGTAAAATCTTTTTAAACCACTTGTCAAACTATAAAAACACTTTTGCTACACTTACAATTAAAATTAGGACATGTTTCAAGGACCACACGTCCCCATCATCAGCTGATGTTTGACTGACACATTCTAACATTAGCTGATGAAAGGGACGCATAGTCCTTGGAACGTGTCCTAATTTTAATTGTAAGTGTAGCAAAAGTGTTTTTATAGTTTGACAAGTGGTTTAAAAAGATTTTATTGATAAAGCTCCACTGTTTATAAATACTTCTATTTTATAATTTTAACGCAATTATTCTTTTGAAAACGACGAAATTGTGAGCAGTCATATTTAGTGTCGCGTAAAGAACTAGTCTGCAGCAAGTAACAGATATTACTCTTTCTCATAAATAGTGCACCACACATGATGAACACATCAAGACTTTTCCATGAGTTTTCCAAAAATGGCTCATGTCATCTCTGTAATTTATGCTCTTCATAGAGTCCTCTGAGGATGCCCGACGCACGGACGGGCGAAACGTCAGGAACGTTTGTTGGTGTCTGGAGCTTGAGGAGATCGGACGTGCCAGGTAGAGAGGCAGGTAGAAACGAGTTGAGACAATGGGTGTTGACTTGGTGATTTACCGGGCGAGGATCGGAAATTGGTCGGGTCTGCGCTCATGGGGAGCAGGTAGTCAGCGTGAAGGTACTACGGAAACTTCACAGAGTTATTTTGTAATTTTTGTATTAGTAACTTTACTAGTGATAGGGGGAAATGAGATTAATCCAGGACCTGTAGCGGACGAACGATGTGGGAGCTGTATTAAAGTTCTGAGGAACGCACTTATGTGCAGTAATTGCTCGAAGTGGTTCCACTTTGGCTGCCAGAAAGTGAAGAGGGACATGAACATCGAGGAAACCTGGGTATGTAAGGAATGCAGGGGAGCCGAGACCGTCACCGCAAATCAGAGGAAACTGGAGCAGCTTCAAGAAGAAGCACGGGAACTACGCATTAAGCTACAACAGGCGGAAGATATCATTCGGAGGCTCGAAGCTGAAAACCGTCAACTGAGGGAGCAGGTTGAAGAAAGAGTAAAAGAAGAGGAGAAATCTTGTCTAATAGTCGGTGACTCTATTGTGAGACATGCTGGAAATCCAACTGCGGAGGTAGTTTGCTATCCTGGCATAAGAGTTGACGGTCTGCTGAGGGAAATCGAGAGAAAGCAAGAGGAGATGGAAGGCAGATATCGGACAATCGTATTACATGTCATAGCAATGAGTTGCGGAGAAGTGTTAACTATGTGTTGGGTGACATGTACGACTTACTTAAAAGGACAAAACAGTTGTTTCCTTCAGCAAAAATAGTCGTCAGTGGAGTACTAAGACTCCAGCTGGAGAAAGGTGATGCAGGTAAATGAAGCTTTTTCATGGGTAGCGGAGCGACTGGGTGCTCAGTTTCTTGACCCGAATTAGTGGATTGAAGACTGACACTACGGGTCAGGATGGGGATGGGGATCGTCAGAGCTGGCAGCTTGTTCGCGAGGGTGACGGCAACGAGCAGCAAGGGCAGCAATGACACCAACTTCAGGAAAACGTAGACTTTCAGGTAGGGGCTGATTCCTTAAGGCTGCTACAGGTAAATTGCCATAGTATTATGAATAAAATAGTTGAGTTTTGGAATTTAGTAGAAATATGCAATCCAAGTGTCATTATAGGTACGGAATCATGGCTGAATGTTGACATTAATGATTCAGAAGTATTCAGAACAGATTACAGGGTGTTTACGAGGGACAGGGATGGAAGGGGAGGGGAATTTTTATTTACGCTAAATCAGAGCTAAACAGCAAAACATTATGGGTAGAAGAAGAGGTTGAGATTATGGCAATCGAAATTATTGATGAAGCAAACAAAGGAAATAATTTAACAATAATAGCTTACTATAGACCACCTGGAGAAACTGATTATCATAAACTAGTGGAGAAAAATCTCTTCCGAAGGGGAAAAAATGTTATATTAGCAGGGGATATAAATCTGCCAAATGTAAACTGGGACGGACAGTTAATAGGAGGTGAAGCTCAAAAGCCCGTTAAATTTCTGGTTTGGGAGCAGGGGCTATTTCAAGTCGTGAAAACTGTTACTCGACAATCAGCATTACTGGACGTATTTTTATGCAAACCTGAGTCATTGTTTTCTGCATGCGATGTCTTGCCAGGTATAAGTGACCATCAGTGTGTGCAATTAGACCTAAACTGGAAAGGGCAGACAAATCGGTTTGAAACGGAACAAGTAATTAGTTGGGATTTCCATAGGGCGAACGGGGAGGCTATCCAAACATTTCTCCGGGAAAAATATGGGTTATTTGTAAAATCTGGCACTAGTGTAAATGAAGCATGGGAAAGTTTCAAAACACTTATCCTGGAAACAATTAGAGAACACGTACCTTTTAAAGTTATTAAACATAAAGCGGATCCAGAATTTTATACAAATTGTATTAGGA
>CM060948.1:248926514-249161446 GCA_030765055.1 Mantis religiosa
TCTCTCCGTTTTGTCGCTTGACACAATGGGATTTTGATTCCCTCTTCTTTCTCCTTGTCGCAATGTTCAATCACGTTATATGATTTCTCGTACCTGCCAATCTATGACACGTTGCTGTCCAGAAGAAAATGTTGCATCTGAACAGAGTGTACGTACACTGACTCGCTGTGTATATGCGATAGGCTTGCGTAAACATCTCTTGTTTCACATTCCTTCCGATACGCTTCCAAGCTGGACACAGCGTTGAGGAGTATTGCCTTTCAGGTGACCAGCGCTGCGATCGTTCCTTATCGGGCCTTATCTGTTCGATTAGAAGAGTGAAATATTAGTAAGTTGACGTACAGTAAGTTACGAAACACAAATAGAGCGATTGGAAGCTGCGTGTGTCTGTACGATGTTTTCTCACGCCTGCCGATGTATGCCATATGCCTGTCCAGAAGACATGATTATATCTGAACATACTTTACATACACTGGACTCAGCGTGTATGTGCGATAAACTGAGGTAAACATCTCTGTGTTGCGAATTTTTTCCGATACGTCTTCTCGCTTTGCCATGTAGTATCTGCCCACCACAAGGTAAGCGGGGCGTGAAGAGGGAGAGGAGTTTCAACTGTTTATTTGCTCTGGTAGTAGATCAGCTTACTACGAAATGAATGTACGAGCCTGAGTATGAGTCACCAATGGTCCCAGATCTAATACTCGTTTCAGTAGCTGCAGTGATAGATATTATGCATCGGTGTGACAACAATGTATTTTAGATGAGCCTAGCATCCTTATATCCGGAAGGCGAGCATAAATTAACAAAAAAAGATTACGTTACACATTCCTCTGCCTTGCCTTCTGGTGTTGCATGGACAGTACTTCTGCGCACGTTTATCTTAGCAAGAAACAGATAGCAAAATAAGTTTTAGCACAAATTTATAGATGAGCTATAGAAACAAACGGCGTAGAGAGTAAGGATATATGAATGTATCAAATAAAGATCCTATTTTATTCTACTCGCAAAAGCACGGAGTCCAAACATTTTGAGTAGTCAAGAGGGACCTAGAAATAGTTTTCTTTGGTTCAGGATGTTGTAATGTCAGGAGCACTTCACGTCATCACATTCCTCTTGCTAACATCCTCATTCTTCGTTTTATAATACCAAAAATATTGCAGCACTTGCTTCTCGGTCCATCTTTCGCTCCTTTTCTGTCTATCTATGATGCTTGGCACTTGACCAGTTGAGCCATTAGTCATCATTCATTTCACAAAAGACTTTAAAGTAAACTGCATTTTTTGTCTGTTAAATGCTTGCTCAGTTTGGCGCACGTGATGGGATTGGAATTCAACACACTAATGATTGAATCCCGATGAAAATTTTTGAAACATTTTATAAAAAACAACTTGCAAATATGCAATGTTAGGATGGTTATTAAGGTGCGAATTTATAGACAGTGAAACTGTAAAGCTTAGACACTCAGCGAATTTCAACATCTACTTACTTAAAAGATTATAAAACTTTCAATAATAATTATAGTTAATAATAATTAATAACAATAAATAATTTCAATCATTATACAAAAAAGTAAGTACGAATACACTTTAAGAGCCGGTCACTATGTTGCGGGAGGGGGGAATACTTTAAAACTTTAACAAATATCAAGGAGTTTCCCGGAAATGGTTGGACTGGATTGGATTGTTCGGAAGGGATTCGGCACCTCGACCAGACTGGTCTTTTGTACCTATGCCCTAAGTGGGCAACCCCCGGAAGAGAGAATGAGGTGAGAGGAGACAGAGGGTGGCCGACCCCAAGCAGTCACTACAGTACAGAGGGAGAAATCCCTACAGTTTAATATGTGAAAACTCCCCGGCGGTCCAGGACAATCGTCATCCCACCTACCGTGACCCCAAAACAGTCACGAGGCCGTTTCGGAGACTGGAGGCCCCGTTCCTGAATCGGCCCACTAGGCCGGCTCGGAGACCGGAGTCCGTCTCGCCGGAGGAGAAAGTGTTCACTCAGAGCATACCATGCCATACACCGCCGAGACTCACGCCGAAACTTGTAGCTGAAAGAAACCACCAGACGAGAGATGATATGAAATGATAAGAGATGAAATGGAGGGACAGGAAATTCGGGGGATGTAATTAACCTACCAGCATTCACCTGGCAACCCAGGAATACCCCGAAAAAACCATGTGTCAGGTAGGTGGGCCACGGGAATCGAATCCGAACCTCCCGAATTCGAGCCACAGACGAAACCGCCTTAGTCACTCCGCTCGGTTCGGAAATAGCTAAAACAAGACCAATTTTATACTTCAAGCAGATCTATATGTTTTGTATAGTGAAATGGTGTATATCTCTTACAGCTCACGAATTAAACAAAAGTCATTCAGAATGAGGGGCACTTCAGAAGCTATTCCCAAAATATTAGAAAAAAAATGTGTTATATTTGTCATGAAAATAATTAAACATGTGGTATTATAACCGAAACCATTGGTGCTATTTTTGAGAAAATCAAACTGTGTAAACATGTATCTGTTACGGGTATTCTGGGGCGGGGAATTTTATTTTTGAGAAAATCAACGTGTGTAAAAATTTTTCCCTGTAAAGGGTATTCTGGTGTGGGGAATTTTCTTGAGAATCTTTCTGTCGCATTCTTGGAAGGTGCCGAATTTTAATAGAAATTTCGATATTTAACTGACTTTTCAAACACAAACTGATTTTTTAAAATTGCTTTCCTTTTTGGATTTAGGGAACCTCGAAACATGTATTTCCGGTGAAATCCCCTATCAACTCTTTGGGTGGTGTGGAAAATGTGCGTACTATAACTTGTACACGATTGAGAACTTATAAATCTTGAACATGTCAAACACCTTAACTATAATAGCGTTTGCTGCTTTTGCACATTAATACCGAGAATTTTTTTCTGCATTAATTTAGCTGCTAGAATACTTCTTGAAGTCACTGTATGTTCAAACCTCCCGTGCTAAAAACTTCTTGGCCAAAGTAAGCATTGTTCATCTTCAAACAAATATTGAAGAAGCTGTAAATGTGACTGTGATGCAGGTGTTCTTTGATTTTAATATGTAAATGCATTCCAATGTGTAAGGACTATAATACAATGACAAACAATGAAATTCCTTTCTTAGATTTGAAACTAATCAGAAAACATACAAAACTAGAATTTGGCATACATAGGAAGGAGACACTCACAGAAAATTTCATAAAATCAGATGGATATAACCCAAGACAACACAAGCATGCTGTTATCAACAGTTTAACTTGCATGCTGATTTTTGTACCCTTAAACAAGATGGAATATATCAAAGAGTACAATAATATCATTCAAATTGCAGAGTACAATGGATTCAGTGCTGAATTGGTCAAAAAGAAAATTGACAAATTCAAAAGACACAAAAGATGCAAACAGGTAACTACTCTTTCCCCCAATCAGCAATAAAACTTCATGCAGAAAATTTAAATATCATCCCAGAGCTACATACCTTTTCCAAAAGGTCTTCAAAGAGCACAATATTACTTTGGCCCCACAAAACAAATTCAGTATACAACACCTTTTGAAATCATATAATACAAAGGAGATACCTACAGACAAGAAATCAGTTGTGTACCGGATAAACTGCAAAGGCTGTGGCAACTCTTGCATTGGAAAAACTAAAAGGAATTTGAACATTAGGCTTAAACAGCATTTTAAGAACATCAGGAACAAAGAAATAGATAAATCGGCGGTAACGTACCACTTTTTAAAGGAAAATCGCGATATAGAACGAGAAATCCACGTACTAAAAACTTTTTAAGGTCTAGCTGCATTAACCACGTGGAAAAAATTTTCATAAAGAAATGGGAAGAAAATCGTTCAATTTCGACTCTATAGAGAACCCAAACTTCAAGTTCATCAAGATACCTACAGAGACGCCCCTATCACCTCCAAGGAGTTTACCAAACCAACATCCATTAGTCGACAAAAGCTGATGATGTTAGGAAGATCCTAGTGAAACGGCTTCAAGGTAAATACTAGCAAAAAATGGAGCATTGAGTACTAGTTCGACTCAAAATTATATATAAATGCTTGTTAGAAATACATCAAAACGGCTTCAAATATTGGATGTATTTCGATATAGTGCATAGTGACTTTGAGCTAAGTGTAAGTTTCAGGAAACCGTCCTCGGTTTGTTGAATACAATTTCATGCTCAGTAAGTGGTAGTTTAGAAGGAAGTAACAGTTACTTCCATGAAACAAGAATGAATTGCCGTAGGCTACATACTTAGGTTCGCGAAATAGAGGTGTGTTGTTACAGGTCACAATACCTGCTGACCTTCTCAAGGTGAGACGGCTGTCTGAGTCTTCCAGATCACCGGTGCGGTCCAACAGACCACTTCTCTGTGTACACAAATATCAAGTATGCCGTTTTCTCTACTCACACTTCCACGTATATTCTTACAAAAACTTACTCTTTTTTCTACTTCTTGCTATAATACATATCAAACTAAACAATTCTACGATAAACATATGGGAGAGGAAAAGAGAGACAGAGATACTTAAATGTAGCGCTCTTAGGCTGTCAATTGGTGTTTATGGAGGCCTCTATCAAAGTCCATGAATTTTCCTCTCTCTTTCTCCTCTCCCATAAGTTTACAACAGGATCGTTTTATTTTGAAACAGATTATAATTGAGATACCTTCATACAGTGTCACTATAGGTATAGAGTAAAGTAAACTAAAACAATAATCAATTTTCAAAATCTGGCTCACTGTATGGTAGTTTTGAAATTCCATTTTTTTGTATTGCCATAAGAAAAAAAAAACGCGATTTAAACTTGAAAATAGCATATGTAAGAAAGACTCACAGTTATATAGCAATATGGAGCTGTTATAGCTGTTTGGAGTATTTTTTGTACGTATGTACTTAAAAAAAATAAACCTTTTCAGCAAGATACGATGCCCTTTTCCTATAGAACAGAGGATTTCTAAATTCTGCCAGCAGTATATTTGAAAACTCAAACTTCTAGCAAAGAATATTTCAGAATGGTCAACGTCAGAAAAAAGCTTGGCATAATTGTGTACCAACACTTTGTAAATCTATTAATGTTCACCAGTTGTGCAAAAGTCATCCAGAATGAAGGGACTTTAGAGGCTGTTCCAAAACAAATTGAAGATATACATACATTGAATTTGTCATGGATACATTATCCATGTAGGTATTTTATTCAAAATCGTCAGAGACATTTTGGGAAAATCAATAACAAAAAATGTTCCATGTAAAGGTTAGTTTGGAGTGCGGAACTGTCTTGAAAACTTTCATATCGCATCATTAGAAGTTGCTGAACTTCCATGTTTGGTATTTAACCCACTTCTCATTTTTGAGTTATGCTGCTGAATCACACACACAGTTTTTTTTTTTAAATTCTTTATTTCCTGAGGAATATCAAAACGCGTAATGAAATTCCGGAATCAAATTTGTGGTAGAACGCAATATTTCCTCTACTTTAGGTAAGTAGCAGAAAAATTAAAAACTCAGTCTTATTTATGACTTTAGGAACGTATAACTAACTCCATTTGTGTTACTATTTTGCTAAGTAGACAAATCCCCCCCCCCTTCTTCCTTTCTTACACTACAGACCATTTTAATTACACTGATACCGCAATAAAGTGCTCACAGCAGTAAAGCGGAACCAGCTATCACATGGGAAAGATATTCTAATGCCTCTGATTGGCTTAAGTTAGATATGAATCATTCCTATTGGATGGAACTCTGCTCCAGCCATAAAGAAGGTGACCGCCGTGAGCAATTCACTGTTAAAATTCAAATTCCAATAATGTAACAAAAACGATTGCAGGATCGTAATCTACAGACTTCGCGTCACATGTTACATACTGTGACGTGATTAGCTTGTATATCACGTGAACACAGGAAATATTTCAAAAATGGCAGACATCAATGATCCGTTTCAATAGCGTTAAGGAAAACTCGGCTGCTGAAATCCAGCTCAGAGTTCAATGTGTCTAGAAGTGTTGAGAGATGGGTGAAACCTTTTAAAGATGGTCACTTTCAAAGTGTCTCCACGGAACGTAATAAGGGAAGAGTTAATGAGCCTATTAGAGAGAAACGAGTGTCAATGTAGATGAAATCACTGCAAGAAATGACTAGAAGCTTAAGTTATGGAAAAGTTTATACTCTGTGAGCCCCACGTTTATTACCGAAGACCACACACTTCAGAGAACCGTCAAGTAAAACCTTCATTAGAGATTTTAAAATGGAAGTGATGATTTTTTGACGTATGTTGTGACAGCGATGAAAGCTGGTTCCATGATTGGGAGCCTAAAACAAAAGCCAGAGTATGGAATGGCACCATTCTATAAAGATCATTGATCAACGCGTCACTGTGCCGAAGTTCAGGACATATGAGTAGGAAAATCTTCCATACCTATCTACCCTTCCGTTCCAAATTGGCACCCTCCGACTAAGATCTTTTCGATCCTGTTGAGGAACAGTTGCCACTTCAACGCTACGAGACGTTGGACGATAATCCGAAAGTAGTACGTCATTGGTGTACTTGGCTTATCTATTAAAAAAACTCATGCTCATGACTTTCAGTATGACCCTCGTATAAGTCAAATTGCAAATTCCTCTTGGTAATTGTTAAATTCTATATTTCTATGAAACCATAAGATTGTGTGAAATACCTCCATAGGAAAACTATAGCATTTTAGAATATACAGATTATGTCAAATTTTTCGCAACATCAGCTGTCTCTGAAATATTCGTTGTTCTGTGTTTAGTATTTCCTCATTTCGAAATTTTCTTTGGTATTACCCAGAACAAATAGCTTCGTTGACATGTATGGTTATAGCTTGCATATTAAGTTATTAATCTAATTGTTTACTTTTCAAACATGGAAACTTCAAGAAAAGTCACCTCGGAGGGTTGTAAACTCACAAAGCAGGATTATTCAGTATGTTTCCCAGTTCTGCACGGAAGAAAAGCAAAACAGTCTGTCCTTCCTTTGCAAAGGGCAAAGTAGATAGAACTATTACGGCAGTGGAAAAAGTGAGGCGATAATAAAAAGAATCATTAAAGAATTTGAAAAAGCTAGTGCTTCAGATACACGAGTTACTACTACAGGAAAACAACATAATCGGTAAAAGGAGTTACAAATGGACCACTTCGATAAATGCGTAGTTCGCAGAATATTTTTAGAGTATTATGAAGTGCGTAAAAAATTCCAAGTAAATGAGAAAATTAATTTCGTTGGTGGACAGAAAACATTTTGGCGAATATTAAAGGAAATGGTATTTAGTTTCAAAAATGTAAGAATATGCGACACATTTTAGTGGAATGCCAAGATAGAGATTGCCGCCTTATCACTGCTATTTAAATCCCGTTGAACTCATACGGAATATAATGAGCAGAAAATAGAAGAAAATGTGTGTTCTATAACTTTAAATGCACTTAAAGGACTAACTAGACAGTGTACAGTTTACCTGAGCAAAGAAAGTCTCAGGGGCTTGAGACGCAAGGGAGTTGGAGAAGGTTCCCACACCCTCCCTGGATAGATTTATGACACCCATGTCAGTTCAGTTACAGACCATTCAAAAACATTCTGACGTCTTCTACTTTTGTGAATAAATCTTCTCAGTTTTAGTGTGTAGAGTCAACAGGGCACATGTTTTTTTTAACAGTTCGACTCCTTGTGTAACATGCGTTTTTTGTCGCACACATTCGCTGTCCTTATCCCACTGTGTAAGGGTGGCACTGTGTGGCAGATTCCTCTCAGGGACTTACTTTGCGTTGGTGGACAGTATAAACGACATCACTGAAAATTATTGGAAAAATGCGTGCATCATAATTAAGTCCATAGAATTAAGTCTAAGTCTAAGTCTACTGGCATAGAGATGAAGAAGATGATGGAAGAAGAAAAAGTAGAAAGAATAGTAATCAATGCGGGTTTGGATAGCAGTGATGAGAATGCAAATACCTTAGTCGGTTTTAGAGATTCCAGAGATGACAATGGCAGTTCCACAGACATAACAGCTGATGCGCATCCTTTAGACAACATCGCCACAGATGGAAGATCTACAGATACAGCAAGTGAAACAGATATGCAGGAATCGGATTCTTCACATCAGAATTACGTAAATAAACCAATCTTGTTCTGTTCCTTAGCGTGGTACATTTTCTGCCTTCAATAACCCTGCTCTGCAGCAAAAATGGTGTTTTCCAATGATTGAGTGTCCCTAAACAGAATTTTGCCAAAATATAGAATTCGTATTTCATAAAATCTCATGCGAAGTTTCTATTGCTAAAGTATAACACCATTGTATTGTGCGTGTTTTAAGCATGTATGTAGTATTTATAACAGAATGACCCTAGATAAGCTGAACACAGGTGTTTTTACAGCACTACAGATCAGAAAATTAATGTGTGACCTCAATTTTGAAAATAAAATGAACGAAACAGAAAAGCATGCCTGGCAGGGCTACAAAGCTGTTGTAAACAAATTCTTAGGAAACACAAGGAGTCAAGATTACAAAACTAAATTAAACACCATGTTGGAGAACTTGAGAAAACTTGGTTGTAGCATGAGTTTGAAGTTGCACATCCTTCATGCTCACATTGACTATTTTCCAGATTGCTGTCTTGGATTTTACGGTGAAGAACGCGGTGAGCGTTTCCACCCGGACTTGAAAGACATAGAAAGAAGATACCATGATGGATGTAGTGTTAACATGATGGCAGACTATTGCTGGTCTCTGAAAAGGGAATGTAATCTTGATACGCATGGAAGACCTGCAAAAAGAAGAAAATTTCTTCCTAGTTAGGTCAATGTTTTTTTTTCTATCTAAAGTTGATAATATTTGTAAAATGTGCATACATTGTGTTTAAAATGACATAATTACATATTTCTTTATACACACCATGTTCTTGAGCTAATAGTGTTCTTGTAGAAGTGTATAAATATATAGTGCTAATAGAGGAATTAACATTTCTTTTTCACTTTTTTTAAAAATTCGGACGTGGTACAAGAAAACAGATGACATATTTGGAATTAGTGCAACAAAATCAGGGGGAACTGACATTCAGAACTAAAACATAAAAAAAAAAAAAAAAAAAATGCAGAGCAGTGTAATATATATATTTTAAAGACATGCTGTTTACCTCTCAACCCCTGTGATAGCCAGCCGTACTGTATAAACAGATAGCAGCATTTCCACATCCAAGTATCTTCCTAGATGTCCCGGGTAAATACATCATATTTGAAAATGTTATTTTTTTTCTTCTGCCATATCAACACCCAACAAAAACAACTGGTGATAGAAAAGCTCAGCAACATCTCCAGAACTTGTACGTAACCAAGTGTACATTGCCAAATTTGAAACGCTTCCTATGTAAACATTCATAAATAACCCATTGCTCATATAAATGAGAACTGGAAATGGGATATTGGAGATATTCCACTTTAGACAGTGTTATGCATGGCTGCCTAAGGTGGACTGTTCCAGCATACAGTGTATGTATTTCCAGCAAGGAGAAGGAATGCAACAGCGGTTTAAACACGTGATGTGAAGGAATGCCAAGCTATTCTGGGATACTCGCAAGACTTGAGACGCCAGCTGAGATTTCACCGAGAGTAGATACTTGAGCATTTTGCACTTATTACATAAGTCAGCTTCTTAATTTTACTTTCTCTAACACGTACATAAAAAGCAGTGGAAGTATTGCATTCCAACCAAAAATTCGATACCGAAATTTTACTGGAAAAATACGTTTTGAAGTATTTTGAACACCAAAAATAATAATTAAACCAGTTTACAAAAATGTTCCGTCTGTGTGTCTGTAAACAGTATAACTCAAAAACAAAAAGTCGGTTGAATACTGAACTTGGTGTTAAATTTCAACTTCTTCCAAGGACACGACCCAAAGACCTTTAAGAAAATCCTCCACCACAAACTCCCCTTTACATTGAGAAGTTTAGTTAATTTTCATTTTCTCAAAAGGGCTAAGGATTCTGATTAAAATGCCCATATTTAATTTTTTCTTCAAGACCAATAAAAATGAATATGTTCAATTTGTCAAGTACTCGCTTTACAGTCGAAGGAGGCAGCGTAGCGACCCCTGTCACCCCCATCCTGCACTCCTCCGTGGTATATGGCTAGAGGATCCAGCGGCCAGAAAAAAAGAGCAGCCTCTGCATAGGGCAGACATCCTTGGGGGATTATTATTCTGAATTTTATGGAAATAGTCTCTGAAGTCTGTTTCATTCTAAACGACCTTTACCTAACTAGTGAACCGACAAACACTTATTGCACAAACATGTAGATCACGTTAAAGCAGCATAGGTACCATTTCTTCTTTTCGAGGTGTTCCTTGCTTCTGGTTTAAATTTTGCCATACTTAGGTGTGTTCAAAAAGTATCATGAATTTTGAATTTTCGCGACAAAACGGATTGTTTTGTGGCGCTATGTTGGCACTCGTGTTTCTCACTTATATTGACAAGCTCGGCCATTTTGAATGTTCAGTTAATTCTTGGCAGCTATTTTGCTTGGACATGTTTTGGCTCGTCTTCGATTTTTGTCTATTCCAGAAAATGAAACAAAGAATCTGTATCAAATTTTGTGTGAAAAACAAAATTAAGTGCGCGGATGCATTCCGAATGTTGACTGGCATATGGTGAAACTAACTTGTACCAAAGCAACCTTTATCGGTGGTACAAAAGGTTCTCAGAGAGTCGAGAAGATGTGAAGGATGAACAGCATCTCGGACGCTCGAGTTCGTCAACTACAGACGAAAACATTGAAGTGAAGAAAATAGTATTGGCCAATTGTCGAATCACTATTAGAGAAGTTGATGAGGATCAGAACATATCGATTGGCTCGTGCCATTCGACTTTCACTAACGATTTGGGCATGAAACGGGTCGCCGCAAAATTCGTACCAAAGTTGCTCAATTTCGACCAAAAACACCATCGCATTAACGTAGCTAAGGAGCTCTGTCCGCGACGAACCAAATTTGCTACATCGTCATAACTGGTGATGAATCATAGGTTTACGGTTATGACGTGGAAACTAAAGCTCAATCCTCGATCAGTGTGAGTTACCTGGATAAGGTTTTTTTCCGCGGGTTTCCCTTATCCGGAAAGACGAATGTCGGGTAATTCTAAGCTCTATGGATCCTGGGCTCATTTGAGCATCATTTCATCCATTCCATTCAACGTCCGATATGACTTAACGTTGGAGGACGTACATGATAAATAATAATAATAATAATAATAATAATAATAATAATAATAATAATAATAATAATAATAATAATAATAATAATAATAATAATAATAATAATAATAATAATAATAATAATAATAATAATAATAATAATAATAATAATAATAATAATAATAATAATAATAATAATAATAATAATAATAATAATAATAATAATAATAATAATAATAATAATAATAATAATAATAATAATAATAATAATAATAATAATAAAAATAAAGCTCAATCATCCCAATGGATGCTGCCACATGAATCAAGACCGAAAAAGCGCGCCAAGTTCGGTCTAATGTGAACGATTTGCTTACAGTTTTCTTCGATTGCTGGGGTGTGGTACATCATGAGTTGGCAGAAACGCCCGGATTTGTGCAAGAGAAAAGTTAGCTTTTGCACCATGATAACGTCCCTGCTCCCACATCGTTGTTTGTGCGCGAATTTTTGGCCAAAAGCAACACACTTATGATGCCGCAGCCACCGTACTTCCCTGACCTGGCCCCCTGTGACTTTTTGTTATTCCCAAGGCTGAAAAGGCCCACGAAAGGACGACGCTACACCACGATTGAGGAGATAAGGACGGCATCGAAGGAGAAGTTGAACAAGATAAAAAAAATAAAGTGCTGCGAGCATTGGAAAAAAGCGTTGGCACAAGTGTATAACATCTGGTGGGGATTACTTTGAATGGGACAAAATGGATATTCATGAATAAATTAATACTTTTTGAAAGAAAACACAAAATTCCCGATACTTTTTGAACAGACCTCGTACTTTTCTCGAATAGGAATTTATTATGTTTTGAAAAGGTAGAGTCAGCCTGAAAAAGTCAATGCCATTCGAACCAGGGCTGATCTTAACCACTGAGCTACCATGGCAACATGTCCGCATGCCACTAAATTCTCCAACTTACTCTTGCTTTTCGAGGTAAACCCTAGGAGATCTGATATACAACCGAGATACATTCCTTAATGGTGACTTACAGTGCTGTAAGTACTTCAAGTCCCGGGCTTCATAGTTTTGATCGCTATTAATTAAATTAATTTCCAGAAATGTATTATTTATTATTATCCTTATCATCATTATAATCTAATAAAACCATTTCTGCAAACGTTAATCCGATTTTTAACCTGAATTAGAAAAAGCTTTTTTTTTAGGAATAATTTTGAGTGGAGAATGTCATGAGAATACACACATATACGCTACAATCTGATAAACTAAAAATTAAAAGTAGGGCTTTCATTCTGAGTGGTTGTGTTAAGAAATCAGGACTAAATATCTGATGCGACACACTCATAAAACTTTCTCCGCCCATTAAAATTGGAGTGCTAATCGAGTGAACACAACATTAACCAATCCCTCTACCCTCCTTTTCGAGCATTTCAGTTTATAATCCTTGAAGTGGGAATGACAGCCATTTAGCACATTTGCGTAGTGAAGTACCGCTGTCTTTCCTTATTAGATGTCATTCACAGCGTTTTGTACTAGTCTTTCAACAGACTGCTGTCTGTTAATTCCCTGTCTAGTTCTAAAGCAAACTCCTCTAAGTGTAATAATTTCATTTCCAGGAAACGGACAAAATCGCATCGGAAATTAATTATTCTTTCACACTGGCCGTGTGTAGGCTAAATTGTGGAAACGTAGAGTTAGACTGAAAAATTCAATGCCATAGCCGGGATTTGAACCACGGATCTTCTGGTTTCCGTCCAGCCGCACTACCATTGTGCTACTATGGCCAACGTGCCGATATGACATTAAATTCTCCAACTGACTCGTATTTTCCCGGTAAACCACTAGGAGTTCTCATAAACACATGAGACAACTACCTTAACGGCGACTTACTACATGTAAGTACTTTAAGGCCCGGGCTTTATAGTTAACCACTATTAGGTCAATTAATGGAAATTAATTATTCTTTCACACAGGCTAAATTGTGGAAACGTAGAGTCAGACTGAAAAAATACGAGTAGGTTGGAGAATTTAATGTCATATCGGCAGGTTGGCCATAGTAGCACAATGGTAGTGCGGCTGGACGGAAACCAGAAGATCCGTGGTTCAAATCCTGGCTATGGCATTGAATTTTTCAGCCTGACTCTACGTTTCCACAAAATCGCATCGGCTTATGTCTGTGGTGTATGCAGCATGCTCCAAAATGACCCAGTTCCATCTGCGAAATAATTAACCACACAAGCGAACATGTAGCACGATTGGATGAGCATTCAGGCGATCTGGGCATTTACAGCGCACAGCTGCTCGTAAATGGTGTTCCAAAAGTAACTGTAATATGTACCATTGACACAACTGGAACAGAATGAGAGATAAGGACACCGTCAAAGGGTAGACATTTTCTATATACAACTGATGTACTGAATGCAACATTTGCTGTACGTTGCGTAAGCTATAGAGGAGGTATGGAAACCGTTGATGAAGGTGAACATTCGCAAATGAATGTTGACTATTATGTAAGTACTACCACTAATTTTAGTGAAGGTCGAGTACCGCTAAAAGCGTACACAAACACTCCTTACAACGTCTGCCAACAGCGAGTTCCATTTAAAATCTGCTTGTGATATACATATTTTCCAGGTTAATGCAGCCGTCGTTTGTTGAGCAAATTAAACCAATTTCCTGCAAGTAGCTCATTAGTGGAACCCGGATTCTACGTAAATACATACTCTATTCATTCATATGTATATATAGGGTAACAAAAACTGTCTGTCATTGAAGCATGTACATTGCCATATTTACGTATTTCTTTATATATTGTCGCGAACCCGATCGCAATGAGGCGGCTTGGCACACAATAAATGGATAGGTTTCACGTAGATAACGAACGTGTGTAAACAGAGAGTGCCGGCAGGCAAGATAACTGAGTCAAAGGCCTCGCCGGGTAGATTAAGTTACGTTTCTGGAAGGTGATAGAATGTTCAAATTATGTAACTAGATGCCTTGTTTCCAGAAACTTCTAGTGATTGACAGAACAGTCTAGTAATCAGGAATGGAGATATAAAAAGGGATTGTGACACGCTAGCAGGACAGTTGTAGTTGTGAAGCAGTTGTTGTGTAACAGTCAGTGTTGTAACGAGAGCTAATGTAATCACCTGCAAGTGTTTGTTATTGTTCTCGACCTTGGAAGATTGTTTGATGTAATGTTGTTACGTGAGAATTGGACAGTGTATTGCTACGGAAATAAAGGATGTTTTTAATTTCTGCAACTCGGCCTTTTAATTCTTCGAACCCACAAAGTTACAATTGGTGTCAGGAAGCGAGACAACAACACCGAGAAGATGGAAGAAATGAAGACCGAATTAGCAACAAAGACGGAAGCTGCAAATAGCAACTTAAGAGTGACGATGACCGCGAAGATGATCGACACCAGGAAGAGCAACCGTAGGAACGAGTAAGGACCAGCGTGGCGAGGAGCACGTCGGCGCCGTCTACACCATCTCCTCTAGTGACACTGCGCGCCGTCAGCCGACGGATGAATGACAGCTTCATCACAGATTGTTGGTTACGAGGAAAGCCGTGCTACGTGCTCGTAGACGCCGGAGCAGCAATGACCGTCATTAGACCCGACGTAGCCAGCGGTTCACCGTCAAGAAAACCGAACCGACTATACCAGCTAGTGACGGCATCGGGCGAAACCTTGACCGTGGAGAGGGAGGCCCTGCTGCAGTTGACCTTGGGATGGAGTGCCGTGCGTCAGTGGATATTCGTTGCGGAGGTGGCTGAGGATGAGATACTGGGACTGGATGCCCTCAGGAGCCACGAGGCGACGGTCGACGACGGCAGGAAGGTCCTGCGGCTCAATGGAGAAGAGGTCTTACTCCGGCAACGTAAAGAACGCCTTGGAATCTGCAGGGTCTTCTTCAAGGAAGACGTGGGTCCCCGCGAGAAAGGTGGTGGTGACGGCGCGACTGGAAGGACAGCGAATGAAGAACATGTTGCCGTACCGAGAGGTGCCAGTGAGGCTGCTTAACCTAGCGGACACCGATCACGATGTCCAGGCCGAAACGGAGATGGGGACGTGCGATCCCGTTGTCATCTTGACAGCAATCGACAAGACAACAGGAGCCGGTGCCAACACAATACCTTGGGCCGCGGCTGGAAGGCTTACTGGAGAGGGCGGCCGATCATCTGACCGCAGAACAGCTCGAGAAGGCTCGACAACTGCCGAGACGATACCAGCGCGTCTTTAGCCAAGGCAGAGAAGAACTACAGCGTCACCCGGCGAGAGTTACTGGCGGTAGTAAAGGCCTTGGAACACTTCCACAAGTTCCTGTACGGTCAGCCATTCCACCTGATGACTGACCACTCCGCCCTAACCTGGCTACTGAGCTTTAGAAACCTGGAAGGCCAGACAGCACGTTGGGTTCAGAGGCTGCAGGAGTACGACTTCACCTCTGATCAGCGTAGAGGGAAGAACCACGGTAACGCAGACGCCATGTCCCGAAGATCCTACCCAGAGGAGTGCGGTCAATGCACAAGAGTGGAAGAGAAGGAGCGTGCCGCAGCAGTCCGAGTGGTCACGGCAGTGCCTGCGGATGGCTGGGATAGCGCAGGTCTGAGGAGGGAGCAGCTGGCAGACGCAGACTTGGGACCACTCTTGAGGAAAGCGGAGGTAGGGACAAGACCAACCTGGGAGGACATCGCACCGAGGAGCGCCACCTATAAGTCGTACTGGGCCCAATGGGACTCGCTGAAGATCAGAGAGGGCATTCTGTTCCGGGTTTGAGTCCAGAGGTTCTACTCCCATTAGCCTTGAACCCGTAGGAACAAGACCCGGGCCTCTTTCAACCACGGAGTTATCCGAGCTGTCCCAAAGGGCGCTCGGGCTGTTCCGGGTATGGGAATGCCCTATTGGAAGACGCAGAGACAACAGTTGGTACTTCCCTGAAGTAAGGTCTCGGAGGTCTTGGAGGAAGTGCACGCCGGTACTTCAGGAGAACACCTGGCAACAAACCGAACTATCGAAAACCTTCAACAGCCGTGACAAGGAGCTTACCGGGTGGTGAAGAGGATTAACGACATGGTCTACCGCATCGAAAAGGTGCCCCGAGGGAAGATGCTGGTGGTACACTTGGATCGTCTGGTCCGCTACGATGGTGCTGTTGGGGACGACCAGCCTTGAGGAGGGAGCAGTGTCGCGAACCCGATCGCGATGAGGCGGCTTGGCACACAATAAATGGATAGGTTTCACGTAGATAACGAACGTGTGTAAACAGAGAGTGCCGGCAGGCAAGATAACTGAGTCAAAGGCCTCGCCGGGTAGATTAAGTTACGTTTCTGGAAGGTGATAGAATGTTCGAATTATGTAACTAGATGCCTTGTTTCCAGAAACTTCTAGTGATTGACAGAACAGTCTGGTAATCATGAATGGAGATATAAAAGGGATTGTGACATGCTAGCAGGACAGTTGTAGTTGTGAAGCAGTTGTTGTGTAACAGTCAGTGTTGTTGTAACGAGAACTAATGTAATCAGCTGCAAGTGTTTGTTACTGTCCTCGACCTTGGAAGATTGTTTGATGTAATGTTGTTACATGAGAATTGGACAGTGTATTGCTACGGAAATAAAGGATATTTTTAATTTCTGCAACTCGGCCTTTTAATTCAACGAACCCACAAAGTTACATATTCTGCAAAAACGTTTATCCGTTTCCTTGCTCCATTATTTATTATGTGCATGTGTTCTTTCTATCGATGCCTGTCTATATTTGTCTTCCTTTGAAATAGCAATTGACAGTTAAAGTTAACTTTAAATTTATATAACTGGCGCACATCTACGACGTTTGAAAATTTGCTCGATATAACAACAGTAGTTTAACAATTAAAGTTATAATTAAGTGTAGATTAGCAGCGGTACACTTCATTGGTATAACAACACGGAGACTGCACGTGTTAATGTGAAATTAATTCTATTTAGCTCCCTGAGATGTCATCGATACCCGTAAAGCTTTACAAAGTGGAAGAGATTCCGTAATTTTACCGATAGGCTCTTCAGTTACAATTTAAAAGCATGGGTGGCGATATATGAAGGATTTACGACAGACAGTAAAATCAGGTGGAAGTGCTACATTTGTGCACTACACAAAAATAGTTCACAACATCGTTCATCTAGAAAGCAAGTTTCACTGATGCAAATTCAACATGAACCCAGTACCTCTTCAATGATGTGTATGAATACTTTTTGTTTTTGTTTTGTTTCTGCGTGTTTAAATGTTGACAGAGACTATGAAAATTGTGAAAGTGAAATTTGTGATCAGCAATTTTAAATAACAAGTATTGAACAATAAAAGCAATGAATGTGGTAGTACGAGAAATGCCTTTGAATGAAATAAATTAATTTTCATTTAAAGTTCGGACCTTCAATGTAATTTTAAAGTATTTTATATATTGATTAATATTAATATTAATTTGATATTACATATTTAATTATATATTTTACCATATTTCAGTACTAGTTTTCAACATACTGCTCAATTTGATTTGATAAAATATGTATTAGGGGAGAGTAGAGTAATGGCGCTCACTTAAGAAAAATTGCTCAGCAACCTTAAGAAGTACATAAATCATTTTTAAAACAATTAATTGCAAGTTACATGAATAGGCTCTAGAAACGAATACAAATTAAGACATTTATTTAAAGAGGAAGCCATGGAAATAAACATAAAAGGTTGGGTCGAATGGTGTTGCCCACCATGTGCGGTTAATGGCACTCAAAACTGAATAAACCAATTTAATATATCTTTATGCAATAACCGCATTTATAATTATTAGATGTGTCAGCTCCACTGCATTCCTCAGGTGCCCATTCAGAGTAGGACGCACAACGGATTCATTCTTTTGTCCAAATTCTCCAAAATAAAACAGGTTTGACACAGGTTCCAAATCGTCAAGTTCGTCATTGCCTCCTATATTTAATTAGTTGATAGAATCTTCGTCACTGGAGGTATCAGGCAAATTGATTTTCCTCGCTGTTTTTCGTTTCTTGGGATTCTTCTTTTTGGCCTTTCTGGTGTTATTCCTTTTGGTTCTAATGTTTTTGTGCAACCTTTTAGGGATCGCCGTCTCTTCTGCTTCCTGCAGTTGTTTCTTCATTTGAGCTGCTGTTAGAATCTGAGACCTCATTTTATTTGGCTTTCGTCGAGTGGTCATCTTGAAAACATTTGAGGAACCCGGAATGCGGGAAATATCTGCGACGGAAATTTTGGTAGAGCTTTTGGGCATTTCTGGGTCTCCGGAGACAGAAGTGATTGTTGAGGAAGAGACAGGCCTAATTCTGCTGATATTGTGATATTGTTGGTTCAGTGGCGGTAGAACTGGTTGTTGCTGAGGTCTTATCCAATACAGCCGTTTCTTGATGAGTAGGTTCACTAAGCGATGGTTCATGATCTTCGTCCGCAACAGAAAGTGCCTGTTATTCTCTGGTTGTTGGCCTACCGGTGTTTTCTACGGCCATCAAATCTTCATCATTGAACTGATCTGGATTGAGAGACCAAGTACCAGTGCATTGAAACCCATGAGCTGCTACTTATTTGTATTTTTGTATAAGATTCATGGAAAGTAACGAATCCCATATCACTTTAAGTGATCCGTTGGATAAAAGAATTCTAACAATCAAATATCTGTTGGACAATTGCAGTCGCCTGGTGGGTAATAGTGTTCGGGATTGAGCGCCATTACCCATCGACATGTTGGATTTATCAAGAGAAACACGCTTCACACACAGGACTACAAGATCGACTAAAGTATAAATTGGTAGCCATAAATAGGGACTCTCAAATGATGTACTTCATAAAACATGTTTAGAAATCTATTCAGTATTACCTTGAAATGATCTGGTATATCTTCACTAAGAAATTCACACAAAACACGCTTCTTCTCAACAAACCCGCATACACTGCTCCGCGGCTACGATACACTTTCTGTGCGTTACCCCGACTGTCCACTAGATGTCAGTGGTATGCAGTATCTGCTAGAATCATTGTGTCTCAAGAACATATGAGCGCCATTGTCCACTGAGCGCCATTGTACTAGTCTCCCCTAATCAATGCTACTACACAGAAAGTACAGTCATTATTTTTGGCACTATTCTCTAAGCCTCCCCTCAACATTGTTCTCTTATAATTTGCTGTTAAACGTTCCTTGCAGTAGTAATCCTTATGTGTAAGTCAACACAAACTACAAGAAAACAAAACACGGAATATGAAGCCTTCTAGTGCACGTCAGCGTTTCACCCCGTATTATTGCTCGACATATTTCGCTGGCATTTCATTGCACCCGCAGCAGATTACTGTCATAGCAAACATGACATCACAAAGGGGAACAAAATTTGCTTCCCACCGTAAATCAATTCTCATTCTGCATTTCAGGAACAGTATATTTATTATTGTTTACTGGACACAGGAATTCTCAAGCAGTTGGATTTAAGTTATTTACATTCAAACTAACAACTGCAAAAAACCTAGTCAGTACAGGTCGGTTGGTCGGTATACGTTAAATAACTTAACTGGCTGTTCCCAAAAATGTATAATGGGCAAACGTGTTACACTAAATTGTAGTACTACCAACTTTACAATGGGAATTACTATTTCAAGCCAGTCAGTAAATACCGTGTGATATTTAGCGTCGCGAAGTAATTTAATCCATTAGTGTTTTAGGTGTTAAGTACTTCTGTGCTCCTACAAAGGGGCTGTTGTTTGAAACAACCCATCTGGAATTGATAACTCTCTGGCGCTGGGCATTGTTACGTATTGACTGTGAAACTGTATTGTCTGAATAGCAATTACAAAGATTAGAATACTAAGGTAAGCACCAATAGAATTCCAAATAAAAGCCCACGTGGAATACAATACAATTTACTGAACTAACAATAATTATTTCCTTTAAATTAAACGGTTCAGTGTAAATTAAATAGTTTACCTGTATAGCCAATCTAACAGCTACGATTAACACCAACTACGTGTTAGAATATCATATGTAACACCATATATTCACTATGGAAAGAAATTTATTTTTATTTATTTATTTTTTGTAACTAAAGTCATCCAATGTAAGTCATTTCGAACGATGAATGAAAATGCGTGAAATGATGCTCAAATGAGCCCAGGGTTCATAGAGCTTAGGGTTACCCAACATTCATCTTTCAGAATAAGTGAAAACCCCGGAAAATGTCTTATGCAGATAACTCACCCTGACCGAGCTTCGAACTCAGGACCTCCTGAGAGAAATTTAAAATGTGATGTGCACAAGGGAAGATTCGAAACACCTCGTGGTGTACCAATTCTGTATTTTCCGTTATGGGATTAGAAAATGTTGCAACGTTGCATTGGAAGTTTGCTTCACAATGTGCTCGTGAGACATTGGTTAGCAGTGCTAGTACACAAAAAGCGCTAAGTGGGCAGTGTAGGTTCAAGATTAATACGCGGATTGAATAAGAGTAATACTCATTACTGATTTGAGGTTTCTGAATGGTTTCAGCATGTGGTAAATGAGATTAAAGAGTGTGTGTGGTCTGATGAGGTTCAATTCAAACTTAATGGAACAGTGAATCGAGATAATTAAGTTGCACAAAACCCATAAGTTCATGACCAGGAGACAGTCAACCTCTCGGGGGTGAATGTCTGTTGTGAACTCTCAACTAGGGGTTTCTAAGAACTCTTCTTCTTGGAAGGTACAGTTACTGACGTCAGTATCTAGAAATGCTAAGCATATTCATATTCCCAACACTACCACCGACATCTACGGGATTTACTGTACGGAAATCTACAGGGATACTTACTGGATAGGTCAAAGAGTTCCCTGAACGTTCACGATGGTCTAGGTGTCTCAACTGGTTACGCGCTAGACTATTGATCCCAGGTCACAGGTACAGGCCGATGGTTTCTAAGCGTGTTTAAAAGTAAGACTCATATCAGCAGATTTAGTGTCATGTAAAAATAACTCCTATGGGATGAAATTCAGGCATGCTTACGCCACTAATTACGATGGCCACTACCGACAATCATTTTGAGAATCCAAACAAAATGAACCTGTATAGGAAGCTTGCATTAAAACAGCAACATAAAGTACTTAACAAAGAATTTGTTTTGGTCAAATTTTATATACTTTGTATATAATCTTTGGACTACATATCTGTAGAATTAGAATATTCGTCACCCAGAAGTTTTAACCAAATCCCACATACACATGTGCAGCATTTCAATAATATTCAACATAAAGAAATAAGCATAGAATGCATACATTAAAGTCATAACCAGAATTCCATTGTCATTTGTTATGATATGCATTGTATTCTCAGTTGGCTCTCACCAAGGCGGTTCGATCCCAAGCGACTGCAAAGTGAGATTTGTGGCGGACAACATGGTGCTGGGGCGGGTTTTTACCCCGGGATCTCCGGTTTCCCCCTCCATCATTCCACCGATGGCTGCATCATCATCTTTCCTATCACTGCATCTCTCTCGCACTTTCACTTCCGGTGTTGGGTTGATCACTCATCCCGGAATCTCTCTGATCAGGAAACCTCTGATCCTCAACCCATTGCTTACGGCCTAGAGGTTGCGCGGTTCAGCAGGCCCTATGCTCCGCTTAAGGGAATACAGGAATTAATTTATTCATTCATTATGCATATTGCTCGACATTATATAGGCGGTGCTTTTATTGTACTTCTACGCAAGGAAATGTCAAAGCCTTCTTCACAAGTACGAGTGGAATGCAAATGAAAATAAATATTCCGGATCCCTCTGGGGGGACGGAGAAAATCGTGGTCCTGGAGACAGTCATTTATGCACCGCTAGATGCCCCTCTTCATCTGAACGACATTTCTTTCCTCCTATCGGCTTTCTGAGTGGACCAAACATGTAGTAATTACTCGGGGCGAAATCTGGCGAGTATGGTGGATGAGGATGTTCTGAAATGCGCTGCCGTGGCACTCAACTTGCAGACTTAGCACGTAATGAATAATACAATGTGTTGAGCCGTGACTAATGTTCAGGTTTGAGCTATTTCATCCACCATCACATGGACTTCAACCACTGCAGTGGAAGGGCAGCGTCTACCACAGAACATTTGTACTCCACTTGCTGCAGTGATCACCTTCATTCGCTTAGGCATTTCGCATTTTCGCTGCTTAGAAAAGCGTAACAAAATGTTATTCCGTTGGTACATGTTGCAAGCGTGATAATCGCTTTAAACAGGTACTGTGGCAGCGTTTCGATTTCCTGCAATCTATTGGATACCCTTTAAAGCTTTGATAACAGTGTCTCCAATTTGCATGCCAATAACACGAGATAAGCATATTTTTAAAGTTTTCATTTGATTCCTTTCCGCTCCACATTTATATTCTTGTATTAAGGCTTGGTAAATCCTTTCAATGTTTTGGCTACTTTGGAGTTGAAATGGGAAGCCATTTTACTGTATATTACGTAGGGAAGAACAAAGTTTTTCAAAGAGTAAGCGCAGGCTCTCAAAATCGGTCGAGTAGTTTATGCACACAATCTTTCTTCCAACATGATGTAGTATAGATTAGCTGTCTTACACGAGGTTTCACGGGTTGGAAAGTTTTGAACCTAAAATGACCATTTAATCAATTGTATCCACTCTTCCTCCGTGACATTATTGCACCTTGATTTAGTAGACGATTTTATTCGTTTTATCCCTCAGATTAGTAATATCGTAATGATCTATGATATTTGTAATAATAAACCAAAAATCCTTACCTCTTACAACAATGAAATAACAAGCCTAGTTCTGTAATAAACAAGCTAAATATGACTTCCGGACTAGTATGCAATGGTCGAAACTCTGATGCCAGATTTCAACAACAGATGTTAAGGCTTAACACGGCTTTTAGTCTATTTAGCAACAGTTATAACAAAAGTTGCATTTCACCAACAAGTGTTAGCTTAACAGTTGTGTTAAATCTCCTGCTAAACTAATAAGTCATATTTCTGTTGTTAAGTCGTTGACAGTTGTAGAATTATCAAGATGGCGGGCGTAAACCCAGCTTTTAATGTCGATTTGCTATATTTAGACCATCTAAATGACATTCCTAATAGAGTAAGGCTTATGAGGAGAAATGATTTTGAGGAGCTATCAGAAGAAGATTTTCTACGGAGGTATACACTGTCGAAACAAGTTGTTATGAAGGTTAACTGAGGAAGTAATAAGAGGTTAGAACACGCCAATCTTGCCTTTGCTTCAAATATTAATAAGTTTGCGATTTTATAATTCACTGAATATGTAGATAGTACGTAACACTATCCACCTCCCGTCTTGAAACGTTTAAGTCACTCGTCACTTCTGTCCTTCCCACCTCGTTTTAAATTTATGTAATACTGACGAAGTTACTTCGTACTTCTGGTTTGGCATTTGCATTCAAATTTGCAAACAAATTCTATTTTTTTCCACCTCATATATTACTCTTTCACATTTACCGCATCCGTCGTTTTATTTTCCACAATATCCTTATATTTAGTTACTAACTGAACTAACAATTCTTTCTCGACTGATGAGAAACACGGTGCTTCTCTTCTGATTTTGTTCACCCACCATCTTTTCAGCTGAGTGTAAATGAAAATAAAACAAACGTGCATCGCAGTACGTTCAAAAAATAATAAAATTCACCCAGTCTTCTGTATCTGTAACATTTACAAGTCTCTTGGCGTTAACACGTGTTTGTTAACATTTTCAGAAAACAAGTTGGTGAAATGCAAGAATTTTAACATTTATGTTAACGCTGTAGCATTGTTACTTTACATTTGTTAACGTGGTTTTTAACATCTGTTGGTGAAATCCGGAGTGAAGGTTATTCTAGTCCTTAGGATTTAATGACAACGACTATAACATTCTGCAATCTTATGTGAATAATTTTAGTAAAACACAGCAGATGAAATTCGGACAAATAGAGACTACAGGAATGAATGGGAAGGTTTGCCCACCCCTCGAGGCCTAAACCAGTATTTTAAATATTTTAGACTTGGCTCGTATTCTGTAACCCCCAAGATAAATAGTCTTCCAAGTGTTAATTATAAAATACTTCAGTTGGTTAATTTAGGAAGTTACGCTGACAATTTTCTCCCTGTTTATATTTAGGAAATATACTTTGTTAAAGCATTTCATTGCAGCTTCAAGCAAAGCTTCTGACGTACAGAAACCTCATCTACATGCATTTGTAAAATAAGAATGAATTTCACTTTATCAAACCCAGATGTAGCATATGTTAAATGTTAAAATATCATACCGTTATAACGGATTCGATTGTGGTTTGTTTTGCTCCGTCTTTTGTTTGTTTAGCACGTGGAGGAATAAATCACGTAACATAGTTCCAGGTTCAGCCTGTACGTTAATACAATCGAATTTTATTTTTACACGTATTCAGCGCGAAGTAATAACTTAAACATTAACATATTCCTAGAAACCATCTTCCATTATGAGCCCAAAATATTCATATTGCAACTACAGGTCATATAAGTTCTATTTTACTATTTTAGCTGAAATAAAGTTTCTCATAGTCTATATCCGTCAGGTGGCAAGGTTTTGTGTGATAGAAGAAATGGCCCGAGGGGACGGGGGCGGTAGAAATAGCATTATGGATACGTTTATGTTGTCTAACGTTGAGCAGCTCATCCACTGAGAGTAAAAATATTATCGTTACACCCAAGGCTAAGGGCTCCAGTTCTGATCCTGTTTGCGTACCATTTAAAGTATCCGCCCCCCCCCCCCATAGTCCTAAGAAGAACATGAGTCAGCGTTCGTGCTTTAGATGGGGGTTTACATCACAATGGGTGCAACATTTTAGCTCTTGCCTGCCTGGAGATCGATGTGCTCCAAGCTTCCGTCCCAACTCGGGCGAGCTTTTGGTTCGGCGCCAGACATCTTTCTGAATGAGGGGCGTGACGTCAAATACCTGAGTGACGTACTTCCGGCCGAAATGTATTGACTGCCCAATTCTCTTTGGGAACCTGGCACCCAAATCAAAGAGAAGAGCAGCGGTTCCATTTCTGTACATAGGCGGTTAATTGTTGGTACACATTGGCTTGGCTGCGCTTACTGCGCTGTGTCATAGACCCCTCAAACGCCTCATCTGCGTACTTACAAGTCGAGATGTCGCGTCATTAGAAGCACTTACAGTGTTCTTCTGCATCATAAAAGTTATTCTCAGTGGATAAGCCATTTAAATCTTTTGTACATAAAGTTCATACGTCGCTGTCTGAAGGTTGTAGAACGCGAAAGAATAGTTGTTGTTTTTTAAATTTACGTCCTCCAAAGTTAAGTCATATCGGACGATGAGTGGAATAAATGAAATGATGCTCAAACGAGTGCAAGGTCCATAGAGCTTAGAGTTACCCGACATTCGGGTAACCCGGAAAACCCCGGAAAAACCTTGTCTAGTTAACTCACCCTGACCGAGATTCGAACTCGGGACCTCTTGAACGTGAGGCAGACACGCTACCATCTACGCTACCGAGGCGGGCAATAGTTATATAAATACCTATGAACTAGGAATGTAAATTCTTTAAAATATTTTACAAAAGGCCGTATTGTTACTTTCTTTATTACGTATAGCCACCTCACAAATGGATCCTATTTTAAACACTCGCAATTTGTGTTATGGTAACTTACTCAAATATTCAATTTAAGTTACAGCTCAACATTATATTGCACATTGTACATAAATATATGTTTAAAAGAACTAGTTATTTGTGTACAACCCCATGTATTGAGAATTTAGTGGGGGGGGGGGTAGTCCTGCTGCATCTTTGAATTTTGAAGTCCAACCTAAAGCAGAAATTGGCGCAGAAATCAGAGCAGCTGACAGCAGTTTTAGAATCACTATGTGGAAATATTTCTCATCCTGAAATGCGTAACGTGCTAAACTACAAATCCATTCCACAACTTAGTAATGAACTGATTTACTTTAACTCAAAGAAAATACCTATTCTAACTTTTTTGAACAACTTTGGTTATTCCATGACTGTACCTCAGATTTTGGGCTAAATACCTAGCTATCTTTATTTCTTCCACTATATTCTTATAGTGGTGGTGGTGGTGGTATAGGTATGTAGGACTTGAGAGTGCTCAACGGCTCTTGCACCCTAATTCCTACTAGGAGTCTAGTAAATACCCGGGTTTCAAAGGCCCACGTCGATGGGTGGGATCGAATCCGGAAACATTTCTGGAACCCAAGTTACCACGATCTACACAACTATACCACGGCAATAAGTAGAGAGGGTATTGGATTCCCCCAAAAATTAATACCAAGATTTCATCCGAAATATGTGTTATAAAACTCCTTGATTTCCAAAAATGATTTTAGAAAAAGGTCTGAGCGCGCTCATGTGTTTGAGTGTGAACCGGTTAACTTATAAACGAAAAATATAGTAAACATCCAACTTGGTATTTTCATGCAACATGAAGAATTTAAATAAAAGATTCCTGGATCCAAAGCTACACTTTACATTGATGCTTTTTTTCGAAAATGTTGATTTTCTAAAAAAAAAAAAAAAATGGCTCTGAATTTCTGATTAAATTACCACATGTTTAATATATTTCTACGACAAATCAAATGTATATCCTGAATTTTCCAGAATGGCTTCTTTTGTCCTCTTCATTCTGAGTGACCTTTGTATAAGTGATAAACCCTAACAGATAGACAAAATCTTACTCAAATGTCAAAGTCTTCACCTAGCGACCAGTTCTTAAAACCTACTGTATGCTCCTATTCGTATTGTACCTACAAGGGTATGCGTAATATTTCTGTAAATCTTTACCTCGATTAAAATGAAGTGTTCGCAGATAGAAGAATAGGCGTTTCTCTATAAGAATTCAGAAAGCCACGTCAGTGCAGTACATCAAATTTTTTATGTCCGAGTAATTTAAAACTAGCTAAATATACTCAAGCTTTATGTGGAAGGAGTTTCGTGATACCTAGAAGTGCCATTCTGTTATTTGTGTTGCTTCATTGTTTTTCATGCAGTAATGAAAGATGGCCTTGATGTCACGTGATTAGTTTGATTCAGGGACTCTGTAATTGTTTACTTTAAGGGTATGGTGGGTAGAGTCATAGGTTTTGTTGAAACAGACCCAGAATAGTTACCCCTGTAGGTCCCTTAGTCACCCATTGGTATTGATCCGTAACTGCAGTACTGCAGAAATTGTTTGGAAAGAGCAAGAAAGGTCAGTGATGTATTTCGCATCTCCCATATCTCGTACACACGTTTGAAATATTTCATTATCTTTTCTTTGTTTATTTTTAAAATCTAGCTGAAACAGTTCTTTTACCTACATGTTATCCTTTACAATTTTTTTTTTTAATTTAAGAATATATATGTGCGTGCGTGTATATATATATATATATATATATATATATATATATATATATATATATATATATATATATATATATATATATATATATATAAATTTTTCTTTTCCTTATTTAACCGTTTTTGTTGTTTCCGTTTATTTTAATATATGTTTTATTTTCACACATATACACTATACACATTAACACCCATGCCCAAGGCGGGACTCGAACCCGCGACCCTCTACGGGAACGCTAGAGACATACGATCTAACGACCGTGGCTACGAGGGCCGGCTACTTTTACTGTGAACATTTTGAGGGTGGCTCCATGTCAGCTCTAGAGCGTTTAGGTCACCAGGATATATCTGTAATATACGATGTATTTCCACTATGACCTATTTAGCAAGTTTTGGGAATGTCTTTTGTTTTTCAAATGTGTAACCTCATATTATGTACCAGATACCGTTAATTAATAATTTTAGATACTTCTAGCTATAATAATTTAGTAAACTGTTTTTGTCACTATCCAGTTTTAATGCTCGCTAAAAAACTGCATTTTGACACCGGAATTACTGACTGGTAAGATTAATAATTTCGCAAAAAATTGAGAGCTATAGATGATTACGATAAATAACATGAGTCCAAATCAATACATAACAAAGAACTAAGGTATACATTTTTTCATGACTTCCATGTTAAGGATAAGCAATTAGTAAGGCCTAAGGCTCTAATGAATTCAGTCCACAAGAAAACCATTAATTCATAGTGTACTTGGATGTGAGTTGTGTACAGAAATTTGGTGCAATTTCTAAATCAGGTAGGCAGGCTCTCTAAAAATTAGAAATTAAATTAAGTTCGTAGATTTTAGCAAGGCACTGAGTGGAAAATAGTGTGTCAGGTGAATAATATGTTTCAAATTTAGTAACACATGTAAGGAATGGTGGGAGTAGTGACGTAGTAGGTGGAACTCAGTTAATAAAAGAGCATCTGTTTTTAAAATTCGCGTCTTTTCCTTCGTATTTTACAGCGCTATAGGACTGTTCACTGTTATCGATTATCCGCAGTCCGGAAACACCCGGGTTATACAAATTTAGCGATCGCTGCATGGAAACCTTCCTATTAGCATTTCTACAACTCACGGCCACTTAGGATCCCATTTTCATTACGGGAAGCTATTTTTAAATCCTTAGTTCTTGATACGTCAGAGCTTAACAGTTACAGCTTTTCGAGCCAAGTTGTAGAAACAATACTTCTACATTTTCAAACAGTTGGTAACTTAGAGTCAACCTGAAAAATTCAATGCCATGGCCGGGATCTGAACCAGGAATCCGTGGTTCAAAACCCGGCCATGGCATTAAATTTTTCAGGTTGACTCTTATCTATCTAAAAAAAACCTTAGTCTATATACGGCTAGTGAAAAGAAATGATTAATTTCCACCAATTAACTTAAATAATAAGAGTTGGTAACTTGCTTCATACAGCTCAAACCATTGGCCTCCATTTAATGTACTTGTAAACTTGACTGCAGTTGTAAATTCTCACACCACCCACGCATAACCTGAGAGAATCCCACAGTTCACCACTGAAGCAGCCAGCAGCAAATTCATCGAAGACTGAGATGATGGAGACGGAATCAAAAGTGACACACAGAAGGAAGTCATAAATTTGTTTAAACTTTAACTAAAGTTTTATTGTTCCATTTTTATATGGGCATTAACTTCAGTGTACATATATCTGGCCTTCCCTTTGGAATATATTGCCTATAACTAATAGTGTATAGAGTTGGTTTTGGGTCTTTGAGTTTTCGTACATTATAACACACACACACACACACACACACACACACACACACACACACACACACACACACACACACACACACACACACACACACACACACACACACACATTCTGGGGAAATAAAGAATAATCTACCCACCAGCCGGGAATGGAACCCCGGTCCCCTCACAAAGGAGACAGGTATTCTACTGGCTGAGTCGTTTTATAAAGTTGAAGTATGTTTCAGACACATCACATGAAAAGTTCAGCTGAAAATTGTTTTTAAGTATTTTTAAGTATTTCTTTAGTGCACATTTTTATACTTTTGGAGTTTATTTTAAATGCCTAAGGTTTATTTTTACGGATTAAAAATTGGAGCTCTGGTCACGGCATTAGAATTAAAATATGCCAAGTAAATCCCTTAGAAAACAACTTTTTGGACTTCACTTTTATTTTTCTAGCTTATTCTTTTAAGCCAATGACTACGAAGCTCTTTTTCCATGGGAAAGTGAACGTTTTTCGTGAGACTACAAAATTTTTCAAACAAAAGAGGAATTTTAGTTGAGCCCCACCAAATGTGATGCAATAAAATGAGTAATATTAATGAGATTACCTTAGTAATTGCGTGAGGAAAAATTATGTGACTCGCGAACCCACCTATGTAGCCTCCCCCTACCCCCTTATAGCAGAATCGTGGCGTAGAGAACAACCACACCATGAAGACGATAATGCGCATGCTTGGATGAGAGTGCCAACCTAAGGAAAAATGTGAAACTTGCTAGTTTGGCGAGAAATGCAGTTGTTGTTGTACTGTTCCCACAAACATTAACAGCTGGGTAGGTACGCAAATGGCGGGTATACACCATTAACAGCTGGGTAGGTACGCAAATGGCGGGTATACACCATTAACAGCTGGGTAGGTACGCAAATGGTGAGTATACACCATTAACAGCTGGGTAGGTACGCAAATGGCGGGTATACACCATTAACAGCTGGGTAGGTACGCAAATGGCGAGTATACACCATTAACAGCTGGGTAGGTACGCAAATGGCGAGTATACACCATTAACAGCTGGGTAGGTACCAAATGGCGAGTATACACCATTAACAGCTGGGTACGTACGCAAATGGCGGGTATACACCATTAACAGCTGGGTAGGTACGCAAATGGCGGGTATACACCATTAACAGCTGGGTAGGTACGCAAATGGCGAGTATACACCATTAACAGCTGGGTAGGTACGCAAATGGCGAGTATACACCATTAACAGCTGGGTAGGTACGCAAATGGCGAGTATACACCATTAACAGCTGGATAGGTACGCAAATGGCGAGTATACACCATTAACAGCTGGGTAGGTACGCAAATGGCGAGTATACACCATTTACAGCTGGGTAGGTACGCAAATGGCGAGTATACACCATTAACAGCTGGGTAGGTACGCAAATGGCGAGTATACGCCATTAACAGCTGGGTAGGTACGCAAATGGCGAGTATACACCATTAACAGCTGGGTAGGTACGCAAATGGCGAGTATACGCCATTACCAGCTGGGTAGGTACGCAAATGGCGGGTATACACCATTAACAGCTGGGTAGGTACGCAAATGGCAGGTATACACCATTAACAGCTGGGTAGGTACGCAAATGGTGGGTATACACCATTAACAGCTGGGTAGGTACGCAAATGGCGGGTATAGACCATTAACAGCTGGGTAGGTACGCAAATGGCGAGTATACACCATTAACAGCTGGGTAGGTACGCAAATGGCGGGTATACACCATTAACAGCTGGGTAGGTACGCAAATGGCGAGTATACACCATTAACAGCTGGGTAGGTACGCAAATGGCGAGTATACACCATTAGCAGCTGGGTAGGTACGCAAATGGCGAGTATACACCATTAACAGCTGGGTAGGTACGCAAATGGCGAGTATACACCATTAACAGCTGGGTAGGTACGCAAATGGCGAGTATGCACCATTAACAGCTGGGTAGGTACGCAAATGGCGAGTATACACCATTAACAGCTGGGTAGGTACGCAAATGGCGAGTATGCACCATTAACAGCTGGGTAGATACGCAAATGGCGAGTATACACCATTAACAGCTGGGTAGTTACGCAAATGGCGAGTATACACCATTAACAGCTGGGTAGGTACGCAAATGGCGAGTATACACCATTAACAGCTGGGTAGGTACGCAAATGGCGAGTATACACCATTAACAGCTGGGTAGGTACGCAAATGGCGAGTATACACCATTAACAGCTGGGTAGGTACGCAAATGGCGGGTATACACCATTAACAGCTGGGTAGGTACGCAAATGGCGGGTATACACCATTAACAGCTGGGTAGGTACCAAATGGCGAGTATACACCATTAACAGCTGGGTAGGTACGCAAATGGCGAGTATACACCATTAACAGCTGGGTAGGTACGCAAATGGCGAGTATGCACCATTAACAGCTGGGTAGGTACGCAAATGGCGAGTATACACCATTAACAGCTGGGTAGGTACGCAAATGGCGAGTATGCACCATTAACAGCTGGGTAGATACGCAAATGGCGAGTATACACCATTAACAGCTGGGTAGGTACGCAAATGGCGAGTATACACCATTAACAGCTGGGTAGGTACGCAAATGGCGAGTATACACCATTAACAGCTGGGTAGGTACGCAAATGGCGAGTATACACCATTAACAGCTGGGTAGGTACGCAAATGGCGAGTATACACCATTAACAGCTGGGTAGGTACGCAAATGGCGAGTATACACCATTAACAGCTGGGTAGGTACGCAAATGGCGAGTATACACCATTAACCGCTGGGTAGGTACGCAAATGGCGAGTATACACCATTAACAGCTGGGTAGGTACGCAAATAGTGGGTATACACCATTAACAGCTGGGTAGGTACGCAAATGGTGAGTATACACCATTAACAGCTGGGTAGGTACGCAAATGGCGAGTATGCACCATTAACAGCTGGGTAGGTACGCAAATGGCGAGTATGCACCATTAACAGCTGGGTAGGTACGCAAATGGTGAGTATACACCATTAACAGCTGGGTAGGTACGCAAATGGCGAGTATGCACCATTAACAGCTGGGTAGGTACGCAAATGGTGAGTATACACCATTAACAGCTGGGTAGGTACGCAAATGGCGAGTATGCACCATTAACCGCTGGGTAGGTACGCAAATGGCGAGTATGCACCATTAACAGCTGGGTAGGTACGCAAATGGTGAGTATACACCATCAACAGCTGGGTAGGTACGCAAATGGTGAGTATACACCATTAACAGCTGGGTAGGTACGCAAATGGTGAGTATACACCATTAACAGCTGGGTAGGTACGCAAATGGTGAGTATACACCATTAACAGCTGGGTAGGTACGCAAATGGTGAGTATACACCATTACGTGTTTAATGCATATTACCCGCTATTTAATTTTGCACTTTTCCCTGCAATCCTGGATCATTAGTATTAATGTTAATTCCTGTGATAAACAACATATAACAAGTCCAAGAGAAGATGTTACACTTAATAAGGAGGAGAAAACTGAAGAATTGCGTAATGATGGACGAGTTTGCTCTCATTTCCTACTTTTATAACCTCATTGCTGAAGGTTAAATTAATGACATTGTTGTCGAATCAATCGAGGACAATTAAAAGCCAGGGAGACGGCTAATTGATGGAAAATAGGTTTGTGTGCAAATGTAATCTTCATTTTACATCAGATGTCAAGTGGTTCATCCCTTTACCTTAATTATGCTGAAGTAAGTGACCAGAAAAATCCCAATATTTTCGGTTTCTGTATTAATATGCCCAAGAGACTGGTTCGTTCTTATGAAATGCACACTTTTCTAAGTCATCTTGACTGGGGCTCTGACTAGGCCTACCAGATCTGGACAATAAGTGATTGTTGATTAAATGTTAGCTTCACAAACAGTGCATTTAAATCAACGTTTCTTGAAACTAGCTGTTAAAACAATTGAAAAAGAAAAGAAACAATTTCACAATACCTCTTTATACAAATATATACATGAATTCCAGTCGTCTTTCTTTGTGGGTAAACTGCGTTGTGACACTATCAGAAAACAGTTCCTCGTTATGTCTTCCCAACGAAACAAGAATGTCTTTTTCCAACGATAGAAGAGCCAAGTTACTCAGACGAATTTGTCCTTGTGTTGCACGTAAATAAGATTTTATTCGTTTCAAAGCTTAAAAACTCCTTTCAGTACTTGCAGTGGTAGAAAGAAATGTTAAAATCAGTTCACATAGTTTATAAACTTCACTGTACACAACGACAAGTCCATTTGATTTCATATAATTTGCAATGGCTTGAATTGACTTGTTAGAAATTTATTGAAGTAAATATAACACCTTCAGTTCATTTTTCAAAGAGAGGATATCGAAATAGGAAACATATGGTTCTCTCAGTTCACGAAATACATTTGTTGGAATCATTCTATCGTAACTCGCAAAATGTTTAGAATCCAGTAACGCCAGAAATTTCAACTATTTCTGTGAATCAAATCTTAATTTAGCTTGAGTTATTAATGTATCCAGATCTTCACATAAAATTCTTAAGTGCGAAGAATGGGTTTCATCTTCACCACAGTTTCTCTTTCTATGCCTTTCTTCGTTCTCTTCATCAGTAACACTCATAGTTCCTGACCATACTTCTTCAAATCCTGTATTTCTAATATTTTGCAGTGTGGTAATAAATTCGTGAACTTTTTCCGTACAGTAACAGATGTCCATGCTCTTGTTTTGTAAAATGTCAAAAAGAATATCTGAAAATGCAAAAACTTTACTGAAAATAGTCAAGAAAAGGTTGGTTCGAGTCTTTGAGAGAAATCGCACAAAGTCTGAAGCCATGTTAACTTCTTCGATAGACCAGTCCCCAGGTTCCTCTTCTATTGAAGTAAAGAAACTGATTCGATGACTTCTATAGTGGAAGCAAAATTCCATCGTTTAGGTGTGACACTTGCCATTTTCTTTTCAGTAAAGTGTTTAAGAGCATCTGTACGTGAAATGGAATGTGACAAAAAAAGCGGGTAAACCATTAAGGGAAACAAAGAATTGTCTGGTTTCTTTAATAAAATTCACAGATTGGGAAAGTATTAGGTTAAGTCTGTGGCTATAGCAGTGGATGAAGGTAGCAGCTGGATATTTGGTTTTAATTAAAGTCTGAAGTCCAGAAACATGTCCGGCCATTACTGCAGCACCATCGAAAGTTTGAGCAATATTTTTTTTTTTTGAACATCCTAAATCATTTATGGTCTTTTTTACATATTAAAATAAATCACTGGCTCTTCGATCAGAACTTACATAAGTGAAATGTAGAAATCGTTCTTTGCAATTGCCTACATTGTCAACAGCGTAGAATAGTACACATTTGACTTTTATTGGTGACATCAGTCGTTTCATCGAGCATTAGTCCAACAAAACTAGTTTTATCAATATCTGATTTAATCTTATCTCTAACAACACTGGCCACAGCATCGATTAGGTCATTCTGTATAAGAGCCGAGGTGCCTTTGAAAACGGTAGCTGTCTTTAGATGCTGCGGCAGTGCCGTATCATAATTAGCCAGAAATTGTAGCAATTCTATATAATTGCCATTATTTAATGACTCCTCACTTTCATCGTGGCCACTAAACGAACATTCCTGTTTTGCAAGAAGAACCACTGCATCAATCAATCTTTTCAATACATTTCTATTTTCCTTAACCTTTTCATTGTGCAAACTGTCAGCAACTTTCTTTTGGTAATTCAATGCATGGTCTACCCGTTGAGTGCCGAAAGTTATTAATGCCGTGAAAGATTTTATATGTGTTGTTGATCTTTTATGTTTATCCAAAGCTGTGATTAAATAAGCTGAATTTGCGAAACCCGTAGTATTCCAGGGTGTTTTCTCAGTTGCAAACAACAAGCATGGCCAGCAATAAAGTTTATTTAGTTTGAATGAGCCAGACAGCCACTCACAGTTATCATAATTACTTATACTAAAATACCTTTTATAAGGGTTTTTCTTTTTTTCTTTCTGTTCACACTGCAAGTGGGGAAGAGCTGGAGTACCTAGGCCTTCCCTGTTTTATTAATCACTAACGTATCCTCGTATTTAAACTGCGAGAATGGTCGTTGCACTAATTGTTTAATTACACATTCTTCACCCATTTCGAAGAATTAGCGCTAGCAACTGTCTTGAAACGCTGTATACTATGAAATAAACAATACTAATACGGCTGTTGAGGACCGCAACAATCACATAATAACTGAAAACACTCTCTTTCTTGCCCTTACCTCCACGTGCTATGCGGAATTCCAAAGCCAGTCGTGTCCGTACGGTAAATTCGGAGAAGCTCGTATGAGTCCAGCGATGTAAGGTTCCGAAGCCTTGGCATGTTGAATCCTGCATTCCTTCCCCGCGTTCTACACTGTCACTTACCTGAGAGAAGGCTGCAACAGTAACTTTCGAAGCTCTGCTAGCCCCTCTGTTCAGTGGTAGGGAGATTCCACCCTACGCACTAATTCATTATGGGGGAAACTGGCTGGCATTTCAATTATTATTAATATTGCTTATTAATTTCTAGTTTACTTTAAATATGGGCTTCGGTGATAGCTTTGATAGCCCATATACGCCACTGATCTGTGCACTGATATGCAAGGCAAAGCTCAAAATGTCATTGCCTTCTTAAAGCATAGAACACCTAGATGAATATCAGTGCACTTGTTTCAAGCGTTAGAAAATTTGATGTGAATATTGTTTCACAATAGTATTAATGTTCGTATAAAGCGTTGTTGTTCCCTCTACATTATCCAATTACTTTTATGATGAGTTCACGGGTTAGTTCCACAAAATTAAAAAAGTACATTTCGTTTTAATGAATATTTCTTAAATAAAGTGATTTAATCTAAATCATTAGAGCTATTGTTGAGAAAATAAAACTGTTGAAACTTGTTGCATGCAAAGACCAATTTTGGCTAGATGATGTTTTTTATTTTATTTATTATTATGTTTTAATTTTCGTGTCAAATTCTTGCAGGACGCTGAACTTAAATATCAAGTTTGATATTTGAAAGACTTGTCATTTTTGTGTCAGCAGAGTGAGCAGGTGTTAGCAGAGAGACAGGCACAAAGAAGAAGGAAAGAAAGAAAGAAAGAAAGAAGGAAAGAAAGAAAGAAAGAAAGAAAGAAAGAAAGAAAGAAAGAAAGAAAGAAAGAAAGAAAGAAAGAAAGAAAGAAAGAAAGAAAGAAAGAAAGAAAGAAAGAAAGAAAGAAAGAAAGAAAGAAAGAAAGAAAGAAAGAAAGAAAGAAAGAAAGAAAGAAAGGAAACAATTAAAGGAAGAAATAAAGAAAAGCATAAATGAACAACGAAAGGAAGGAAGAAATAAATAAGAAACCAAATAGAAAGAAAAAAGAAGGAAAACGATAGAAACAAAAGGAAAGGAAGAAAAAGAAAAAAGAAAGAGACTTCATGTACTAATTTAAAAATATCAATCAATGTTGATGTTAATATATTACGTTAAACTCGGATTCCTGTTATCACGTTTCAAATGAATGGAACTGAAATGTGGACTTCAGACATTTCATAGATGGGTATCCGTTATGTATTGTCCACTTGTATGGTCCGGTAAGCTTCACCTGGATGACACGTTTCTTGGCCTAAACGTGGGAACGTCGCAAGCCGAGATGAACGACCTTGAAGATGAAGTTCACGGGCCTGATCGTGTCCTTGGAAGTTGCAGACACAGAACGATTCCGTTAGTATTAACTTGCTGAACCACGTGCCAGACATTCTTTGTTGTTCGTTCTCCCTGCCGAACCCGGATAACACGTCTCGCCTGACGCTTCTACACCCGCTAAACAGTCGTAACGCTACAACTAAGGTGTTCACAACAAAACCAGCTATCATGCTACTGTTTGGAGTAGAGTTCGCAACTACATCCCTCCCATCCTCTAGAAATCGATTTCTATGTAACTTTAGGCAATCAGAGACTTCGGAATATCATCCCCAAGTGGAGTAAATCACGTGATAGGAGCTAGTTACGATGTCAGTCTAATTATAAAATGAACTATGCCTGAAGAGGCGTTCACCGAGTTTACTCCAGAGATCTGATGAGTCCTGCTGACTATTCTTTCATGTCCTGCAAGCCAGGCATCAAAACTTGCAATCGTGTGGTGACCTCTTCAACGTGCTCCGTGGCCTGCGTCATGGTGTGAGATATATCTGCAAAGTTTTCGGAATGAATAAAACATTATGCTATAGACTTTCGAAATTATTGTTAGTTTTCAACAAAGTCTCCCGTAATGCAGTTGCTCTAACTACGGAAGTCAAATTCTTCGCAAAACACACCTTAAATGAAGATATAGTTGTTTAATTGAAGAATACTTCTTTCTACCAAGGAATTTTCTCAAAAGAGTTTAGGGAAGAGATGGAAGTTTGATGTAGCTAAGTTAGGTGGACATAGCTGGAAATTATATCCCATTTCGTCAATTTTCACTACAGCAACCATGAAAAACGAATTTCTTCTTCGCCAAAACCGATCATATTTTCATTGTCTTCAGTTGGGTGATAAGACTTTTCAGGGAGAAGTTAAGTATCATTACTACATCTGTGGCATCCCAGAAAAGCGACGACATGGTCATCCTGGTAGATTTCAAATAATTACCGTCTTGATGATTTCACTGCTTAGATATTGATCTTTTGTTTCAGGTGTTTAGCTTTCATCAATTGTTGCAAAAAAGAAGCATAAAGTCGATACGCCAAATTGCACTCGTAGACTGCGCTGTGATAGCTTTAGATGCAGACTAGGCAGTCACTGCAGTCCTCTTGCAATTCTCTTCAGGCCCATACTTCCTCTCAAAATGCGAAACACACGTTCCCCTGGAAGACCCAGAGCTTCAGCAATTTTAGACACATTCGCTTTGTTGTCGTGGCAGTTTTCGGTCCTTCCCTGCATTAGTCATCTTCCTCACGTTTGGACTCCGTGTTCCAGTTGGAAATACTTGAAAATAATATTGCACTACTGCACGGTGCCCTAGAGCGCATGGCACATATAAATCATGCAGTCGCCAATAGTGTTATCTCCAAGTGTCTTATTAGGTACTTCATTATTTTAAACCATTTCCATTAAAATAATTGAGTGATTAAAGTAAAAGATTTCTTTCAGCAGCACACAACAATATTCTGTTTGCCCAGGCTTTCCAACCAGCTCAAACTTCTCTTATCCCGAAGAAAAACTTTACATTTAGCCCAATATATAGTCTAGGTATGTGTTATTTGCGTTTTTATTATGGTGATCGTTCTATATAGATCTGTTTGTTGTTTTCTATGGCTGTACACATAATCAGTTTCGCAGCCTTCATAATATTGCTTTACTCACTTTTACAAGTTTGATATATGTTTGCATTTTGTTTCCGTTTATATATATATATATATATTGAGAGTACATGCCCCTAGGTAACTCCTTTTTTACGCCACTGGATAGACTCTCAGACTGCAGCAGCATTTCCAAGACAGTTTTATTTTGAAAACCAACTATTTTTGGTGGAAAGATTCTTCAAGAATCATAGTAGGTATAGCTGTTTGTTACGGTGATGGTATAGTCTATGCAGGAAATGTAGCAAATATCGAACACAGTGACCTCATTAATTACTTCTTAAGAATGGGTATGATCACCATAAATAGAAGGCACACAAAATAAAAACACAAATAAAACATACCTAGACCATATATCGAACTAAATGTAAAGTTTTTCTTCAGGATGAGAGAAGTTTTAGCTGGATGGAAAGTCTGGGCAAATAGAACTGTTGTGTGCGTGCTGAAAGAAATCTTAATCACCCAATAATATTAACAAAAATGGTTTAAAATAACTAATAAAGTACCTAATAAGTCAATTGGAGACAACTCTATTCATGAGTACATGATTTATATGTCAGATATAGCCCTGTCCCTCTCTCATAAGGTTTTAAATACAATGCAGTAACAGGAAATGGTGCACAATAGGATCCTAGTAACACTGATGTTTTATATACTATTGAATGTACAACAGACATTGTACATTGCAAATTGTATAAAGCTTGAATTATATAACTACTACTAAAGGGACACGCCTCTAGGGAAAATTTATATCATTTAAAGAAAGTCCTTTCACTCCATCAGATCAAAACTGAAATATTCATCACAATTTCACACTATGCCAAACATTTACTTAAATGCATTTGGGGGGAATTAACAACAATCATGACAAAACTGGCGAACCTGTTGTACCACATTCGCTACTAACCTATCATATAAACGAAATGTGTAACATCATTTCCACAAAGATTACGTCGATTAATCTAGAATACAGACAAATATCAGCTTTTGTAAAATTATAGTATAAAAGAAATAAAAAATACTTGCCGCTTTAGAGGATTCCAGAGACTATTCCCAGAAAATTCTTTAAGATACACATTTCATTTGTCATAAAATATTTTAAATGTTTAGATTTTAATCAAATCTTAGCAGTTTTTGGAAAAATCATTATTTTAGAAAAGGGTGAGATGGGGGATTTTATTGAAAATCATGTCGCATACTTGTAAGACAGGAAACATATATACCTATCAAGTTCGGTATTTAACCGACTTTTCTTGCCTGAGTATTGCTGTTCACACACACACGCACGCGCGCACGCACTCACGCGCGCGCACACACACACACAAAGACCTATTTATAACAATACTTTTTGGGATTGACGGAGTCTCAAAACGGTTAAATGTATTTCCGATGACAACTTGGTAACGAATTTTTTGTACATGCACTATATTGTCTACGTAGTATAGCTCTAAACACACAAACTACGTCAAATTCTTTTTCTGTTCAGTGAACTATTTCTGAAATATTCTCTGTTTTTGTTTGAATTTCCCGATAGTCTTACTTTTTTCAAGTAGAAAGTCGTGTTCTTTGTTTGAGTATCGTTTAAGCCAATTCCATTCCCCCCATTCACATTGTACCTATAAAGAAAAATGTATAATAAAATTCCATACCTCTTACTCCAGACTACATAGGGTTTATGTAAAGAACATGACAATTTTTTGAAAAGTTTGATTTTCTCAAAAATGGCTCAAACGATTTAGGTTAAAATTGCCTCCTGTTTAATATACTTTCATGCTACGTGAAGTGTATATGTTGAATTTCCTCGGAATGTCCTCAGAACTCTTGTTCACTCTGAATTACTTACTTACTATATGAGTCGTAAACCGTAAGAGATAGACAAAATCTTAATACACAAAAGTTGTAGATCTCATTAAAAGGCACAATTTAGATCAAACACATTTTTATGGAGTGGACCACTTCCGACATATTCGTTGTTATATATCTGAACTCTGCATTACTTATCAAATAGGAAGGCATTATTCACTTTTGTAATCTCCTGGACACTTAAAGAGAGTGCAATCTCAAAGCCTCCCATAACGAACAGCACTTTAAACATTTGACTGTTGCCGCCGAATCCTACTGTATTGCCCTGTTCCCATTGTACCTACAAGGAAATATGCAATACAAAAACTTTTACAAATGTTAATCTCGATTAACATGCATTAGATACAAGAATAAGCATTTTAAAAATAGTCTGTTAAACAATGGGTAGAGAATGTCATGTCAATTTAACACGTGATAATTTTTATAAAAAGTGGCGCTGTTCGAACGGTTCCCATGGATTTATCTGTGGTAATAGATACCTCTCAGATAATGCACTGATTACTCCACGTGGAGTGAACGTATATCTGTCATTTGTGATTTCTGCGAATTCCATTGTCTGAAGTGACGCGTTCATTGGTGCTTAGCACATGGGCTGGAAGCGCGGCAGATCACCTGTCACTCTTCCAAGAATAATCAGTGCGTTATTTGAGAGGTTTCTGTTAACAAAGATAAAGCCATGGTAATCGTTCGAGCAGCGCGATATACCCAATATGTACGTTGTTTATTTTTAAAGTGCTGTGGTTTTCACTTGTTTCTAGCAATATCATGGAAAGAGTAGAGTTTAAAGGCTAGTATAAACCACGCCACTCGAAATTTTAAATATTTTACAATCGATTTGATTTCCTCTAACGCTCTTGTACCTACAGCGAAGTGTGTAGCTACAGCCAACTATTTTTGTTCAGAAATGCTATCTGGATTAACATGAAGTAGAAAGAAAAAAAAGTTTTGGTAAGATTAATGTGTAGAAGCAGTTCATGAAAATAAACTATAACAGACAAATACAGGAGCTCTGAAAATAGTTTTTCTTGTTGAAATAAAATGCCCATTTGTGAAAAACAATGTGTGGTTATGCAAAACCTTTGTCGGAAATGAAATGTTTAGAAACTGCTTGGTTTAAACGATATGTTATTGTAGTATTGAGTTTCACTTCTGTCTCACTAGTACTTTTTACCTTAACCCAAACACTCCTGAGTAATATTATAGTGCTGTAGAGAGTTCCTACTTGGTTTGGAGATTATGTCTCATCTAGGAATTAAGGGCGCCGTGTGACGTCGTGCTTCATTAAAAGCAGCGCTCACTCGAGTGGTGATTTAAACTGAAAATCGCTTGGCAGAAAGCTTCGTGAATGGATTTCTAGCTCAAGAAAAATAGTCGAGTATAACGACATGCAGAGACGTGATTAAGGTTCCTTTTTACGTTTACAAAGTCTCTCCATCCAGATAATATTTTTCGAAACCATGGCCTTCTATAAAATTAAGATTCGACTCCAAAGTTAAAAAGGAAATAAATAGAAGTGTAGGTACCCGACGGAGCTTATTATTTAGCCATATTATGAAACACAGCAGCCAATGAGTAGCTAGTAGTTTCTCCCTCCCTCTCTCTGTCTCTGCCCCCACACTATAGAATGTATATACGATTTTTATATAGAAGCTATCTTTTACATGGAACATTTTTTCGTTATTTTTCACCTTTCTCAAAATGCTTATAACGATGTTTATTAAAAGAGTTCATATATAATATATTTTCAGGACAAATAAGATGTATGTACGTTTTGAATATTCTTGGAATAGCCTCTGAGGTTCTCTAGCTCTGCATAACTGGTAAACCTAACATATACGGAAAATACTATTGTACAAAAATATATAGATCTCATCGAAGAACACAGTTATGACAAAAGCTTTTGTAGCGTTAACCATTTCTGAGGTATTCTTTATTACTGGCTAGAATTTTCAAATACTTATAGGCACCCTTTTCAACTAAGAAATATCTGTTCCTGTTTCTTTAAGGGGATTTGGCACTGCGATCAGTATGGTCTATTGTACCTTATGCTCTCAAGAATGAGGCCAGAGGAGACAGAGGGCGTCCGTCCAAAGGAGCTGCGCCAGTGCAGAGGGCAGGGTTCCTACATTTCTACTTGGATGGAAACCTCCCCCGACAGGCCAGGACAACGGACATTCCCCAGTAGTGTGGTTCGGAGACAGTCCCAGCAGTCGGTTCGGAGACCGGCAACCGACCTACCGAAGGAGGAAATGATTCACTCAGAGCACATCACCCTGCCATGTAGCTCCAAAAAGCCGCAGACAGTTCTAACCTGAAAGAGACCACCAGATGAGAAATGATATGAAATAATAAGAGAGATAAATGGAGGGACAGGAAATTCGGGGGATGTAATTAACTTGCCCCACATTCGCCTAGCGACCCGGGAAAATCGCCGAAAAACATGGGTCAGGTAGATCGGCCTGGGCCTACCGAATGCGGGCCACAGATGAAACCGCCTGAGCCATCCCGCTCCGTTGTTCCAGTTTTTCTCGTCATTTAAAATGCTTGTATTTTCAAAACCATGATACACTGATCCATTTTTCTTTTTTTCAGAATATGATCGTCTATTTAGTCTACTGTATCCTTCTTAACCTAAAGCGAAATATAAAATGAAAATTTAACTCGAATCAGCAGTTTATTTTATATTTTACCTTAATACTTTGTTACCTATTAGTTTTACATTTTGATTTATGCCTGAAATTTTGTTGTATTTTTAAATATGTTTAACAATTTAAATTAAAAATAAGATATATGTCTTTGATTTTAAAGTGTTTGCATAAAGCAAGCTAATTGTTTCATAAAACTGCAATCTTCTTATCATTTTTTTTTCTATTTTCTGTAATGTTAATAGTCGTATCAAACGGTGACAGCCATGCATTATATAAGTAAATCGATAAATAGCGGTGTATTAAAAATACCGTAGTATTTAGTTCCATAATGAAGTAGTTTCAAACTGATAATAAATAAACTTCAATTTGTAAAATTGTTTAACATTTGGGAGGGACTGAAAAGTTAAGGGAGGCAGCGGTTAATATTGTCTCCTTAGACTGCTAGGGAGAGAAATAGAAAAATGGCATTTTATAAAACATTTTGTAGAAGAGTGAGTAGAGACGGGCATGTGAATTGCAAAACATCAGTTTTTTTTAAGTTAGTACAAAGTTTACAGAAATATACGTCACCTAGCGGCATCTTTTTCTAAATATAATGTGCACACATAATTTCTCACCAGGCTTTTATTGTTGTGTTAGTGATTGAAATCTACCTACACACTTCAGTAGGTGGTACTTAGTGCACGGAAGAGAAAGCTCTTTCTGAACAGGGTTTGAACTCAAGACTATGGGAAGCTCAACTGCATCACGAATGTGGAACGATAGTAATTTGGAATGTAACCTCCTATAGAATCATTCATCGATAACATTAATACGTTACAGCCAAAGTTGCATCTCCAGACGCCCCCTATTGCATTCAACAGTCTCTGTGTGCATGGAAAAGAGCCAACTTAAAGGAATGTGCACAGCTATAAAAATGTCCTTGGCTTTATTTTCATAAAACGCTCCAGTTTGTTGGTCTAAATACCCTGCCTTCCTTCCGCCAAATTACATTTCTCCTAGCAATGATGCATTAATTCAGTTACATATGTGTAGGATCTTAATACCACTTCAGTGTTATTTACTGTTTATCTGGTATAGTTTTAAAGTCTGATATTTGTTTGTTTCGATATTGTATGTAAAGAATGTTCCATTTAGACCGCGACGAGTCCACTATCGCTAAGCGAGTCACTAGTTCACGCCGCTGTATTGCGAATGTTGTCTTTTAAATAGCAATATGTTTAGTTTCTGTAGAAAGAGGGAAGTATAATTTGGTATCTATGCAAGTTTGTACAGTAGCGAAAGTAGATCATCTCCAGAATAGCCTAGTAAATTTAATAGAATATGGAATGTATTTAGTTACCAAGAGATGTTGGCTATGAGTCCATTTAATATTGTTACGTAATATGTACTTACAGTAAGTAGAGAAAGTATTGTATTCCACCTAAAAGTTAACTAACTACCTATATTTCACCAAATACATATTGAGACTCCCTGAATCCCCGAAAAGTTCACAAAAAGGTCGCGTATTGTCTAGATGTTAGCGCTGTTATATATACTGCTATTGTTGTTGTTGTTGTTAGTTGTGTTGCCCGCCTCGGTACCGTAGATGGTAGCGTGTCTACCTCACGTTCAAGAATTGCCGAGTTCGAATCTCGGTCAGGGTGAGTTACCTGGTTAAGGTTTTTCCGGGGTTTTCCCTTATCCTGAAAGACGAATGTCGGGTAACTCTAAGCTCTATGGACCCTGGACTCATTTGAGCATCATTTCACCAATTTCATTCATCGTCCGATATGACTTAACATTGGAGGACGTAAATTACAAAATAGTAATAGTTGTGTTGCTAAACTTATGTGTGTGCATGTAGTGTCTAACACGTGACGAGTTGAGTGAGCTCCGCATTGCTGTTTACAGCAGGATTAAACTAACGTGAGATAGAGTATACTAAGATTGTCGGTGGTGTTTTGGGACACCCGGTGGTTTGGAATACAACGTGTTAAGTACATCAAGTAAGACGGAAAATGAAAAATGAAGTCGAAAAAATTATGTTAATATGTATGTTCACTTTTTCCCATGCATTAGCTCCATCATTGCTTCCAAAGACAGCTGTTAGTGAGAACGGTCGCCCCACATATTCACGACATAGTTATTGATGGATCTGGATTGTGAAACAATAAATTGTGCGAGTTTAGACTGTCATTGGTATACGTCTCCATTACCGAATTGACCCTGTGGTCAGCGATGCAAACAAAATAACAATCGCATTAAGTGCTGTGAGACGAACATTCCGGTCGAATCCAGCTTCTGATTACTAGGCACAAAAACAGCGGTATCTGCACGCAAACACTCAGCACAAAATTTACGTTCATTCTAATTGTGGCCAGCAGAAATTGCCATACGGTCAGCGATCTCAACGTGTCTTACTAATCAGCGCTTTTGTATGTACACTCCATCAATGTTTCAAGCAAGAGTTATAGCTTCACAGGACGTGATTCTGAATTATTGGACTCGATTATTAATGCAGAAAACGTTGTATTTTGTAGAAAAACAAACCAAATTAAATTTTAAAAAAATCGATAACATTCCTTTTTCCTCTTCTATTCCAACTCATTTTTCTTCGAGGTTTGGAGTTTTCAACAGCTCTACCTCCTCTTTATATACTCATTTCTTCAGTGATCTATATTTTGTTTACGTTCTCCAACGTTAAATGACATAGGACGATGGATAAACCGGCTGAAAGGATGATCAAATAACCCCACGGTCCATAGAGCGTAGAGTTACCAGACATCCGTCCTTCAGTATAAGGGAAAACACCGGGAAACACCTTACCGAGATTTCAAATTGGGACCTCTTGAATGTAAGGTAGACACGCTACCACCTACGCTACAGAGGCCGGCCTTGGTCTTCCCTGATTTCACTTTTTGGTGATAATTTGGGAACTCTATTGTCTGCAATATTAATTACCTAAAAGCTGTATACATTTTCTCTGTACGAATCAATTATTTGACGTATTGCGTTCAGTCCTAATTTTTATTGTTTTTTTCTTAATTTTTATGCCGTCATAAATCTCAGGTCATTTTATTGGCCTTTGGAACAAATGCTCAAAAGTAATAATGTTCAGAGGTTTTACAGTTAGGCAGTATTCATGCTTCCAGACATCCCAACTTTCAAACTGGAATCGAACCAGGAGCTCTGGGTTTGGAAACTAGCATAATGACCACCAGACAAGGTTTAGTTGCAATGTGAACAATTTAATTGTTGGCTTGTTTAACAAATTTTACCACAATTTATACATATACTGTTGCAAGTGAAATAACTATCAAATAATAATAATGACCTCTGCTCTCTGCATTTTGGTTTTGCCTTTTGTCTGTGCATTCTGACCCATATTTTTAGTAATATCATTAGTTTATTATTATTATTATTATTATTATTATTATTATTATTATTATTATTATTATTATTATTATTATTATTATTATTATTATTATTATTATTATTATTATTATTATTATTATTATTATTATTATTATTATTATTATTATTATTATTATTATTATTATTATTATTATTATTATTATTATTATTATTATTATTATTATTATTATTATTGTTATTATTATTATTATTATTATTGTTATTATTGTTATTATTGTTATTATTGTTATTATTATTATTTATTATTTATTATTATTTATTATTATTATTATTTATTATTATTATTATTTATTATTATTATTATTTATTATTATTATTATTTATTATTATTATTATTTATTATTATTATTTATTATTATTATTATTTATTATTATTATTATTTATTATTATTATTATTATTTATTATTATTATTTATTATTATTATTATTATTTATTATTATTATTTATTATTATTTATTATTATTATTATTTATTATTATTATTTATTATTATTTATTATTATTATTATTTATTATTATTATTATTATTTATTATTATTATTTATTATTATTTATTATTATTTATTATTATTATTATTATTTATTATTATTATTATTATTATTTATTATTATTATTTATTATTATTATTTATTATTATTATTTATTATTATTATTTATTATTATTATTTATTATTATTATTTATTATTATTTTTATTGTTATTATTAATTATAGGCATATGTGAAATAGCCCTCCTGCTTAATGTTATCATTATGAACAAACTAATAACAGCTGCAACCATTGTTAAGAACAGTAATAATATTGATGATGATCAATAATAATAATAATAATAATAATAATAATAATAATAATAATAATAATAATAATAATAATAATAATAATAATAATAATAATAATAATAATAATAATAATAATAATAATAATAATAATAATAATAATAATAATAATAATAATAATAATAACGTTATTTAATGAAAGGATTGCGTGTGGTGTACATAATTAAGACCAGAGTTTTAGGGCAAGAAGGAAGTAATCTATAAATTGGAATTGATAGTATTGATGGAATGCAGATTGGGAAAGAACTTTACGTGCTCTATACCTATGTTCTGCTCTTATTCTACTGCATTGTGCTACCACTTAGTGGTATCGAGTAAACGTGGAGTGTTAATATGGAAACAGAGTACCGTAGAAGGTTTGCGTGCTAGTGCACTCGACGCGCATGTGTTTGACTAAGTAAATTGCGTAACATCAGTTACGTTTGCACAGAAGCTCCCTAAAACATGCAGATGTGTTAGCGACCATGTTGCTCTGTTTCATCACTTTAGAGGAGTGGCGAGGTATATTTAGGTGCCGTAGATCATAAATTACGGCATAAACGTTAGGTTTAATAGGATTCAAAGAAAACATAACCAATATATCCGCAAGGCGGATATTCACATGCACATATACAGCAGTTGCCACTGGTATTAAAAGCCTATTATGTGCTTAAATTAAATGCATTATCGCTTTCATTCATTTCTAATCATATGAGGAATTACAACCTAAGTATGGATTCTTCACTTGAACAAGGTTTCACACCTCCAGATTTAATGTTATACATAGTTCTAGGAAGAGTTATTAAGTATTTTACATCATCGCACGTTAACCGTTAAAAGTGCACAGCATAATAAGTAGCTTAGCTACTTCTTGTCACGTCAGCAGTGATGCCATAATCGGTTGCAAACATGTGAGAGGCGAGAAACAGAGAGACAGATATGCACTCATGAGTGTTCCTACTCTATCAGCAGTTTCGTTAAAGCATGGCTATACCTGGTTTTCTCGCCTTCCATATGTTTTCAAAAGGTGAGAGGAAGAACTTTATTCTACATATACTGAGATTTTGCACACGTTTTGAGATCCCGTGAATAAAGATAGAAAGACAATTATGGAAACGTTGACGCGCAATATGTTCCGTGTTATTCGTTTAAATGTTCAAATCTTCCCGAATAGAACATGGAATTTTGGTTATTACGTACAAAGCGATCTGCTTTTCAAAATTGTAACTGTCGCTTTGCTAGCTTATTCTACTTAGAAGGAAAAGTGTGATGAACATTTTTCATCTATATTGTAACGCGAGCGCTGGAACACCCTGTGGAACCAGCTGGGAACGGAAGGCAGGGGAGGACCGCGTTAGCCACACCTCCCCCTCGTTTGTCTTGTAGTGGTGACAGGCAGTGGTTGGGAGGAAAAACATCAGTGTGCCGTCTGTTTCTGTCCACCTGGTTCCAGAAATTACGGAATCTGGAACATTCTCCTGGTCACTAGAAACCGGCGATATTCCTGTATAAAGAGGGTTACAGACAGACGGAGTTGGAGTTGGTCAATCAGTTGGTTAGTGTGTGTGAGTGAGGACAGTTCTGGGTGTAAGAAGGCAGTGTTAGTCAGTGACGTGTTAATGTACGAGAAGATTGTGCAACGGAAGACTGTACGTAACTGTGAATGTGTACCGGAGCTTACGTAACCGCGAGTGCAAGGAAATTGTAACGGACGAACTGGTGAATTGTAATTGTTGCAGCACGTAATTCTGTGTAATTGGCAAGAGTTTAACTGTAAGTCGGTGGAAATAAAGAACATTTGTGAGTGGTGAAATTGGACTTTTTCATTTCACGAACCCACAAAGTCACAATATTAATGAAAATTAGGTGAGAAAGGTTCGGAGACGCGGTGGTGTATGCAACATATAAGATTCTTTCACAGTTCTGTGCTGTAGCGCATAATGTGTCTGTCTGCTACGGATAAACAGAGCAACGCAACTAAACCGCGTAGCGCGCTATTCCGGAAGGTGACAACCGGAATGTTGTTACAAAACATTCAACCAACATTCGAATCTTGACAGTCTACTGGCAGCCACACCTCATTCCGTTTCAAGCCCAGTAATCTTATGTGTTGCACTCGCAACATTTTGTCTACTCGAACTGTTATACGAGAAAAATATTGTGACAAGAACACAAAGCTCACCCTGCACTCCTTTATTTGCCGCCAAAATCGCTGGCGCAATGCTACCTTATATATACATTTTTATACAAATACACAACTTCGACACGTCTCTTTAGCCTGCACCAACTTATGTTGCTAGTAATTCTCTGTTGTACACACAGATTCACCTCTTACACGGAGCTGCACGCCGATATTGAATACAACTCCGATATTGCTCGTAAGTTGCTATTATGTGTTTCAAATGGGAAGTATTCTCGCCTGTAGCGAATCAGATGCGTTAGCGCATTTGGCGTTGCCACCTCTTTACCCCCACGCTTTTTTATATTTTCCTCTCTTTCGCGCACTTGCGAGTCTTCTTGGCGCTAGACTAAGGGAACGCAAACTAAATTTTTCAAAGTTTTGTAATAATACAGTTGTTGAAATCACAGTTGCAACATGGATATTCGTATATTACGCACATGGTTTAAATAAACCACTAGTTTAAAATAAATTATAGTTCATGAACTACTTATTTTTCTAATCCAACGAAAATGCCAGCGGTGCATCCATATAGCTGATACCGAAATTAAGAATTGCAATATATAAAGAATCATGATGGATTTCAAAGGAATGTGGGTTCTTTGTTACAACACGTGCAAGGACAGTTGAGTCGAATAGCAGTTTGGGGGACGATAGTTGTTATAACAAAAGAAATGTAAGAAACAGTGTCCTTAGCTGATTTCTAAAGGGGAGCACTTGACTTGTTGAATGAGGTATTCTTCGGTCCCTAATAATGACAATAGACAAGATTGTCACAAAGGGAATCTTTGGTTGAATAAGGGCTTCGAGAAAGTGAAAGTCACATGCACACCCACGCGCATCTGTGGTCATTCATGCAGTCCAAGGCGTGAGGGCGATTAGGGCAGTCCTCTTGTTCTGTCTTGGTTGAGGACACACCAGAAGTAATGAGAGAAGGCATTTGTCGGTTAATATATACGTGAGGAACGAATAAAGTTTATCGAGTAATAAACATTCCGCCTTCAGTAACTCTGAACAGGGATATTGGTAACCCTTGGTCGGCAACTTCGAGTTTAATGTAATAATAAAAGAAGCAGTCATTAAAACAGTTTGAAACGGGCATTCCAGTGTCAATAAAACCATCGTTCTCACACATATCCACGCATACCCTGTGATTAACCTCATTGCTTAACCCTGAGCTACCCTTATTGTATGAAACTGTAGCCCCAACGTAGAACTCTTTGCTCACCAGTAAATTTGCTTCAAATTGGCGCCCAACGTGGGGCTCGATACGAGAAGGTGGTTTGACACGAGAAACAGATTCAACCCGAGAAGGAGGTTCGACCCGAGAAGGCGTTTCAACCCGACAACGAGGTTCAACAGGAGGAGGTTCGACACGAGGACTACAGCAGTCCTACTGGAAAAAGAAAGTCGGCCGGCGTTATCAGTGACATCATCAGGAGCCAGTAAAAAAGTCAAAGGTACAGAGTGTTACATTATCTAGTAGACTATTGTGAATGTATTTGAGGAGTGAAGAAAAATGTGTAGTAAAATCTGTAAAACAAGAAAAAAATGGAAGTTCATGAGGTTTATAGTGATAACAGTAGGCAGGAAGTCGATGTAGCAGAGTGTGGTAGAACTGTACCAAATAATGTAGAAATGGAACAAAATATGTTATTGAAAATCAGAGAAATGCTCATAAGTTTACATAAAAAGATGGATGATTACAATCAAAGGTTAAGTGAAAGTTTAAGTAAAATTTGGATGATAGGAATCAAAGTTTAAGTGAAAAGACACATAATAATCATCAAAGTTTAAGTGGGGAAATAGACAGTAGCAATCAAACGTTTCATCAGATAGGAGAAAAGATAGATGATAGTATTGAGAAGGTAGATGTAGAAGAAGTAGAACTAGGAAAAAGGTCAGAGGATGAACAAGCGTTAGAGAATGTCAGGAAAGATAGTCAGGAAATAGAGAAGAAGCTGGTCAGGTAACAGACAATGTGGGGAAAGATGTTAGTGAGGAGACAGAGAATGCTGAAAATGAAGTTTTGAATCTAATTAATGAAAGGTCAGATAGTGAAAACAGAAAACTTGGGGAGGAAATAGCCCAGAAATTAGACAAAGAGAGAGAAATAGCTAGAAAAGAATTAGAAGAAACTAGGAGTAGATTAGAAGTATCAGAATGGGAAAATAGAAAACCGACGAGGAATGTGGAGGAAACCAGAAATCAAATGAATGAGATAGCAATTGAGATCATAGCGACAAAAGAAGCATTAAAAAGCATTCAAAATCGAGGGATACACGAAAGAGAAATATTAAAATATTTCGGGCAAGGGTTACAGATCCATCAGAATATTTGTAAGAAAGATAGGAAAAGATATCGATGTACAATACCTAAGCTAGATATGCAAAAATCATGGGGATGTAGAATAAATAAGTCCTTTGTACATAGAAAAGTCCGCAAAATTCCTTTGTATTTTCTAAGTACGTCGTGGGCTGATGAATTGCCATTTAAATGGTGGGAAATTAGGCTAAGAATTTAAAATTACCATAAAAGATTGTAAAATGAGAAGAGACCCAAACTTGTAAAATGTATAGGTTAAGTATAAACAGTGCAGTGAAACTTAAAACTAAACAAGTGAAACAATATATATATATAAATGAAAATCAGAACACTGAAATACTTTTGAAAGAATATTTATATAGAATCCTAGAGAAGTATTTGGAAATGTTGTATGAGTAAAAAAAGAAAAAATCAAAATAAGAACATTGAAAGACTTTTGAAAAGAATGTTTATATAGAATCCGGAAGAAGAATTCAGAAATGTGTATAAAAAAGGTATTATTAATGTACAATTGTTTAAAATTGGAAGTGTATATTTATGAATTGTTCGAACTGGAGTAATAATATGAATTAATTTTAAGTAGATCAGATGGAGCAAAAGAGAGAGATGATGATGTAGATTGAAGTATTTTCCATTGATTGATATTTAAAAGTTGAAAATTGCAGATGAAAGTGTTGATAAATGTTAAATGAACTATTGTTATGTAACCATGTGAACAATTTTTTATGAAATGTCTATCTATCATGCAAAATTAACGTTGTGAAAAGAAATTGTAAAACGAATTGGAAGTTGCTGACAAAGGTCTAGTATTTTGCGTCGTATTCGGACAAGACATATATATTATTTCATTAGGGATAATAAAATAATATATATGGGGGCATTTGATACCGAAATTAAGAATTGCAGTATATAAAGAATCATGATGGATTTCAAAGGAATGTGGGTTCTTTGTTACAACACGTGCAAGGGCAGTTGAGTCGAATAGCAGTTTGGGGGACGATAGTTGTTATAACAAAAGAACTGTAAGAAACAGTGTCCTTAGCTGATTTCTAAAGGGGAGCACTTGACTTGTTGAATGAGGTATTCTTCGGTCCCTAATAATGACAATGGACAAGATTGTCACAAAGGGAATCTTTGGTTGAATAAGGGCTTCGAGAAAGTGAAAGTCACATGCACACCCACGCGCATCTGTGGTCATTCATGCAGTCCAAGGCGTGAGGGCGATTAGGGCAGTCCTCTTGTTCTGTCTTGGTTGAGGACACACCAGAAGTAATGAGAGAAGATATTTGTCGGTTAATATATACGTGAGGAACGAATAAAGTTTATCGAGTAATAAACATTCCGCCTTCAGTAACTCTGAACAGGGATATTGGTAACCCTTGGTCGGCAACTTCGAGTTTAATGTAATAATAAAAGAAGCAGTCATTAAATCAGTTTGAAACAGGCATTCCAGTGTCAATAAAACCATCGTTCTCACACATATCCACGCATACCCTGTGATTATCCTCATTGCTTAACCCTGAACTACCCTTATTGTATGAAACTGTAGCCCCAACGTAGAACTCTTTGCTTGCCAATAAATTTGCTTCATAGCTGTGAATGTTACATACGTTAAGAGATAATTCGTCATTGTCTTCATCGTCTGAGTACTGCAAATTTATGATCATAGGTTCCAAAATCTCGTTACGTCCTATTTCTTTCCAAAAGTCGCTTTGTAGTTTATCTGATGTCTCACGCAGTTTTCCCAGTCTTGTTGTGTTCTTTGTCAATTTCTTCGTGAATAAGTCGTTGAACGTCAGTCAGTTTAAAAATGTTATTTATGTTTGCAACGTAATTTGAGCTCACATTAACTCAATTGGATTGTTCTGGCAGTAGTAAGGGGCAAGGTGGGTCGTGTTTCATTGATCCAGCTGATACACTTCTTCACGATCTTTAAACGGTTGAGTAACTGAATAATACTGAATTAAACTCTCTAAAGTAACTAGATATTATGAACCATTCATAAACACAGATGTAATGTGTCCAGACCAGCAGGAAGTGGATTGTTTCCTCTCATCGAATTTAGCAAACACCTTGGCTTATTCAAAGTATTTCTTTCATCACATCATGTCAAATGTTTACGTTTCAGATCTGAGTAATTTCAAATATAGGTACACGCATGCATGCCAACCAATAATGATATTCATTACAGTGCTTACGTCGCAATGTATTGTTATAATATAACAGTATTTTATTTATTGGTACTAGGAAAACTATTTGAGCTAAATATATGGGGATTTTACGGTTATGTTAAATACATTACTCTCTCCTTCCTCGTGGATCAGTTTTTGCAAAATATGAATTTTTGTCTTAGCGCGAATAGTATTTATTAGAGATTGATTAGTTTGGCGCTCGTCACACACCACTTAGCAGGAATGCAAGACGACACCGCAGGACTCCGATTGGTTGCCCGTCTAGTAGCACTCAAGGACAAAAATCATCCCATTTGAAACACATAATAGGCATCCTGTTAACACTATTTACCGATTCCTCACCACGGAGTGACACTTACTGACCTGTGAACTACTTCCTGCACAGTTTTCTGGCCTGCCGACTCATCACCACGGAGTTTGCAATTTACCACACTTCCATGTACTGCTCGGTCGACTCGCACAACTCGACTGATCGATTGATTCGTGAACTGCTTCAGTGCGTCGACTTCTCACCATGGAGCCGCACTTGCCGACTCGACTCGAAACAAACTCAAACATTACTACTTTCACTACTACTTTCCGTCCTTTATGTACCCTTTCGCGCGCTGAAGATATTTCTGGAACTGGAAACCTCTTGAATTACAGTCTCGAAAGATCCTTTGCGTAGTAGTAACACGACTCGCTTCCTGAGGTCACCCAATGGCTGTCCTTGGAAGCTATTAATTGACCCGGTCAGCTTGCGCCATCGCCGTGACAATATTTGCGTAAATTTTCTTGAAGCCAAGAGATTATGTAATGACTTCTTATTTGAGAAATGTATAGATATTTGACCATTTAAAGGAATGATGAACGTTTGGGAATACAATAGGATTTAAGTGGTGATCAAATCTTTTAAAAACTGGTTTCTATATGAAGTTTAACAATAAATTCGTGAAGCTAGTAGTGCACGAGGTATAAGATCGTCACGTGAGTTAGTCATCAACTCGTGTTGCTGGTGAAAATATGCCTTCAGCGTCTACCATTAATAGAGACAGTGTGCAGTGTGATGTTGGGAGCAAACATCCCTTTCTGGAAAGTAGAAAATAGCATTTCAAGCAGTTTTTAGAAAAAAAAATATATATAGGAAAAATATTGCCATCCAAGTTCACGATAGACAAGGAATAGCTAAAGCTGCGCTACGGAAACGTACTTCAGGATATTAAAAACTCCGTGTCCGACAACAGAATGTGGGTTTCCATAGACGAAACGACAGATTGTTGCTCATGTAATTGTTGGTACATTGAGGCATATGCGCACATATAATGTAGTATGCTGACAACGAATTAGCTTTTCATTTACTGTGTACATTGTAGACACTATTGATTCTTTGTTTATATTCATATATCTGGGAAAGATAAGTTTGTTTTGTATTTATGAATAAATGTGCAATATATTTTATGACTACGTCGTGAGACCACGTTTGATAGATAACTATTGTCCGGGACCTTAGTTGTATGAGTAAGTGTGCGACTGCATGACACTCAACCCCCTCCCCTATGTTTACGAGACACAGGTAGTGTATAACCCCGTCACTACTAACCTGTTGTATTTCTTTTTTGGCTAAACTTCCGGGCCCTAGTGATCACTTTGGTATTCCGTTCTTTTATTTTTTTTTTTTTTTTTTATTTTTTTTTTTTTTTGTAATTTTACGTCCTCCAACGTTAAGTCATATCGGACGATGAATGGAATGGGTGAAATGATGCTCAAATGAGCCCAGGGTCCATAGAGCTTAGAGCTACCCGACATTCGTCTTTCAGGATAAGGGAAAACGCCGTAAAAACCTTATCCAGATAACTCACCCTGACCGAGATTCGAACTCGGAACCTCTTGAACGTGACACTCTAGACACTCTACCACCACGCTATCGAGGCGGGCTCCGTTCTTTTAGCCGAGTTCGGTAAATTGAGTCCGTTTTAAATATTACAACATAAATTGAGTCCCTCCTAAACTTTCAAGGTAGGTATATTCAGACCTTCCTTTTAATGAGGGTCGTGTCTTCCATCGTTAAAGTTTCTGTCACCTTCTTTTAATTCATTGTGTAAATAGTTTTGATGGATTACTACTAGCATCTGTCGTTGCTTTTCTATTGAAATTATTGCTAAGCTATTGTCTATTTATTTTATGTAAGTCTGGTTTATCATGATTGTGAACCTGAAAGCTTTCTACAATAGCGTTATTTTCACTTAATTTTATATAGCACTTACCACGAGTTCAATGTAAGCATCAACAATAAAAATTGTTTTATTTTTCTCACTGATCATCACTTCCATACTGACCCTTCATTATCTGTTCACATCACTAGAAGGTATAACTGCTTACTGTATACTACCTGTACACTGATATGTCTATTGACATCTGACGTCACAGCGCTGCAGCGCGACCCGTATAGCCAACCATAGCGGACTCAATTTACTTCATAAATTAAAAAGCTTAGGACTCAACTTACCGCTTAAAGAATCGTAAACTCTTACCTATCCCCCATTTAGCATACCAAGAGATACAAACGAATATCGTATTCCAGTTTGAGAAAAGTATTGGTATTTTATAATGCAAATGAATAACAAAAAATATTTTGGAAATGTCTTGTTTAAAAATAAAAATAAAAAAGTGTGTGCTATAACGAGATATTGTAATGAGATTGTGTGTTACTCTTACATTTTCCAGTTACACAAAAGTTATTCAGAACAAATACATTTAATTTGTCGTGAAAGTATCTCAGACGTACATAACCAAATCGTTACCTATTTTAGGCAAAATTGATAATGTTTAAGTATTTTTCATGTAAAGGAGAGTTTGGGGTGGGGCATTTTAGTAAAAATCTTTAGTGTCACGTTTGTGGAAGAAGCTGAACTTAAGTACTAAGTTTGTTTTTTAACCTCCTTTTTGTTTTTGAGTTACGCTGTTTACAGAAAAACGTACTACACACACACACACACACACACACACACACACACACACACACACACACACACACACACACACACACACACACGCGCGCGTACCCATCTACGGTACCGAGGCGGGCAACACAACTAACAACAACAACAATAGCAGTATATATAACAGCGCTAACATCTAGACAATAAACAAATAGAGTTGGGTTACACATCAACTTATTAAATCTATGAGTTGGTTCATTTCTGATAAAAAAAAACAATCATGAACTTTACTGTTTATAGCACTTTTCGTAATATCGTCATATTTCTCCGCACGCTGTTTGCATTTACGCGATTTTCCCGATGTTCTTAAGAGTTCCGGATGCCTTCTGTTCCATTCTAACACTACACTACTGTACACTACTTGCGGAAACACCAAGGTGATCACCAGTTTCTTTCTCATTTTTTTTTTTTATATACGATTCCCGGTTTGTTTCTTTAAGCATAGCGAAACAATGCGCGATCATTCGCCCCTAAGAACCGGCCTACTCTATGATGAAAAGCTTGCTGATTTTGAATTGCATATACATAAGTGTTCTTGGGCTTGAGAGGGACGCGACATGTACAGGAAATACAATGTTAAATATCAGAAGCAACTCTACACTATAAACAATAACATCTTAATCAGCATTCAACTCGATACAGACCTCGTTGCGAGAGAGCTGCCTGGTATAGGAATGCAAAAATGTTATATAATAGCAGTGTCCTTTAGTTATCGTTAAATAAAATGCAGCTTAATTTAACATAATAAGTTAATAGGTATAATTTCACCTGTCTTCTCTCTAATTTGTATATAGTATACAGAACACATCTATGTGGTATGTGAAGCTGAAAGATAAAATGTGGGACTATTACGTTTATAAGAATCGAAACATTTGTATACTTTTCTCTCTCTCCGAAATTAGCTCGCACAGAACATTGATCAGAAAACTACTTTCAGTACGGTACTTGAAGGGGGGGGGGGGTGTTCGTACGCATACAAATAAAAGAAAACGCCCATTAACTTCGCTAAACCAATCAACAGCTTAACCGTTTTCTGTCCCAATATCTCTATCTCTGTCTCTCTTTCTACCCTGATGTTTACCACAGGATTAAACTAGGTTGAGATAGATTATAGTACTCGCGACATTTAAAGGAAGATACTTCGCAGTGTAGACGCTGTTATCTGTTTACACCGCACGCCTGGCTATCATAGGGAAGGAGAGGTAAACAGCATGTCACAAAAATATGTACATTATTGAAGGCAGAAATGTGCTACGCCAAGGGTAGAACAACATTGACTTATTTAATTCTGATGTGAAAATTCCAATTCCTGCATATCCGTTTCACATGCACCTGATCTGTGGAGCTTCTATCTGTGGCGTAGTCATCTAAAGGATGGATATCCGCTGCTTTGTCTGTACAATGCGTGATTTTGATGCACACATTTTCCCAATCTTCTTCAGTGTTTTCGTTTAAACATATCTGGTTAGTCCTTTAAGTGCGTTTAAAGTCATAGAACACACATTTTCTGCTATGTTTTGCTTCATGATATTCCATATCAGTTCAGTGGGGTTTAAATCGCAGTGATAAGGCTGCAATCTATATCCTGGCGTTCCACTAAAATGTGCATCATATTCTTACGTTTTCTGAAACTAAATTCCACTTCCTTTAATATTCGCCAAAATGTTTTCTGTCCACCACCGAAATTTTCTCATTTACTGCATAAAATAACTTCTACACTATTGGAATTTCTTTACGCACCCATAATACTCTAAAGCTCTTGTATCTGAAATATTAGCTTTTTCAAATTCTTTAACGATTCTTTTTATTGTGGCTTCACTTTTTCCTATTGAGTAGCCGTTCTAGCCACTGCCTTTTGCGAAGGAAGAACTAGACCCTTTTGCTTTTCTTCCACGCAGAATTAGGAAACACTGAATCATTACAAATAATCCTACTTTCGGAGTTTTTTGTTTTAAGTTTGAAATTTATTATTACTTCTGTGATACGAAACTATACTGAATTGCGGTACCCATGCTTCACACCACAGTTACAACTTAATACGCAGCCTGTTGCTAGCTATCACAACACGCGTAGTTCCTACTACTGCCACACATTTCCCGGGTAATACCATATGGCAAAGCGTGGAAGCGTATCGGAAAATATGCGAAACAACGAAGTTGTTTACGCAAGCACCTACACGGCTAGTGTGAAGGAACAATTAATTTCCATCAATTTACTTAATAACAAGAGTTCAATAATGAAGCCTGGGACTCAAGTACTTACAATAGTCTCGGTCAGGGTGAGTTACGTGAATAGGTTTTTTCCAGGGTTTTTCCTTATCATGAAAGACGAATGTCGGATAGCTCTAAGCTCCATGGACCCCAGACTCATTTGAGCATCACCAATTTCATCATCGTCCGATATGACTTAATGTTGGAGGACGTAAATTACAAAAAAAAAAAAAAAAAAAAAAAAAAAAAAAAAAAAAAAAAATCTCGAATACGAGAGCCCCTAGTGCTTTACCGGGAAAATATATGTCAATTGGAGAATTTATGTCATGACGGCACGTTGGTCATGGTAGCTCAATGGATAAGAGCGACTGGACGGAAACCAGGAGATCGTGATTATCCAAAACCTTAGCCTTTTTTTTTTTTTTTTTTTTTTTGTAATTTACGTCTTCCAACGTTAGGTCATATCGGACGATGAATGGAATAGATGAAATGATGCTCAAATGAGCCCAGGGTCCAAAGAGCTTAGAGTTACCCGACATTCGTCTTCCAGGATAAGGGAAAACCCTGGAAAGACCTTATCCAGATAACTCACCCTGACCGAGATTCGAACTCAGGACCTCTTGAACGTGAGGCAGACATGCTAGCACCACGCTACCGAGGCGGGCAATCTTAGCCCATACACGGCTAGTGTGAAAGAACAATTAATTTCCATCAAAAGCTTTCTATTTTAGAAAATCTATAATGACTGGAAAATTCAGACAAATAAGAAATAATTCCAAAATTGTTCATTCCATAAAAAGTATGATGTAATTTGTAGATCTCGTTAAAGCACACATGAAGTTAAGATCGGTTTCCGAGTTATGCAAAAGCTGTTCAAAATGTAGAGAATTCTGAGGACATTACCAAAAAATTCAAGACATAAAGTTCATTTGTTATAAAAATATTTTAAATATGTGGTATTTCAATCAAAATCGTTAGAGCTCTTTTTCAGAAAGTCAAAATTTTAGAACAATTTTTCACATAAAGAGTAATATGTAGTGGGAGGATTTGGTTTATAATAAACTTTTTGTGTTTGAAATATGCGCCACACACACACACACACACACACACACACACACACACACACACACACACACACACACACACACACACACACACACACACATACACACACACTAGAACAAAATTGCATTATTTGATGATATTCTTTTCTGAATCCAAACCGATCTCTAACAAGTATGTTGTTATAGTCGCGCTGTTTGAATGGCTACCATGGATTTATACGAGTATTTGGTAACAGATAGCTCTCAGATAACGCATTGATTACTCCACGTGGAGTGAACCTTTATCTATCATTTGTGATTCCTGCGAATTCCATTGGCTGAAGTGATGCGTTGATTGGTGCTTAGCACCCGAACGAGGGGCGCGTCAGTACCCCTTTCACTCTTTCATGAATAATCAGTGCGTTAACTGAGAGGTTTCTGTTGACAAAGATAAATCCATGATAACCGTTCCAGCAGCGCGACTATACATTCAAGGTATTTATATATCTGTTAAACATTGCCTATTCCAAGAACTTTTTGAAATGGGCGTGATTTGAGGATTTTATTGTTATTTCATGAAGAATCTTTTGTTCTAAATGGACTGATATTTTCATTTATTTCAGAGGTCTTTGTCAGAGGGGCTTTATATTCAGATACTGCATTTGTGACACCTAATCTTCTAAATTCTCATGCTTCCTCTTTACTTCCGTAATTAACATTTAGTCCGTTCGTTACAAACAGAAAGAATTTGTTCAAAACTTGGGCAGTATCATGAGTTTAATTTACTGATTGTCAAGGTTTAGTATTATTGAATCATTTTGTAATGACTGGGGACAGATTCTTAGGTAAATAAATATATTTTGTATGCAAACACATACATGTCTATAAAAAGTGGAAAATCCTGAATAAAGGATCACGAGCATAACTATGAAAACTTCATATTTTGAAGAAATAGTTATTTATGGTATAAGGGAAGGAGGTATAATTTACCATCAGAGAAGTCGTTTGCGCCCGAACGAAATAAGGGCTAACAATATTGAGCCCGAGGATGGTTCATTCTACCTACCTCCCGAATTACATATATTTTTTCCACTCATGCTTATCATGTACCTATTATTAGTTATTTGTGGTACATAATTTCAATTTTATATTATACCTATTCATTTATATTACTTAATGAGTCGAATTGTTCATTGACATTCTCTTGTTTGTCATTGTATTGTTTCTTGCTATGGGAAAGTAGTTGTGAATTTTTATATGAAGGTGTGGCGACATATCGATTTTTTACGTTCTTATGAATGACAGCATAGAAATGGCTGCAAATGCAGCTTGCCAATTTCAACTTCCACAGAAGTCTAAATCAATATATGGGAATGCATATAAGTGCTTTAAAGAATGGTGTTCTAAAAAGGATGCAACAGTTGTGAAAATTCGTTGTTGGCAAATTTTCTAGAGTTCATTCCCCGGAAAGTTTATGGTGTCAGTATTCCATGTTAAAGACAATTGTTTTAATTGATGAGAATGTAGATATATCAAAGTTCTCAAAACTACGAGTCTTTTTGAAATAAAAAAATTATGGTTATAAACCATAACAATCAGCAATTATTACAAGAAAGCAAATCTCTCACATATGTTATTGTTTTTCAAGTTACATTTCTTTCATTGGTATTTAATTTTGTTTCTGTTATTGGATCTTTTTATTTTGGTGGCAATAAATAAATATGAGTATTTTCTGAATTGCACAGAAATATTGTAAATGATTCCAGCTCCTACAACAAATTCAGAAGGAAGGTAAATAGGGAAGCAATTCGGGAGGTAAGTTGACTTACTTCCCTGGACCGGCAATTTCTAATTACTCCAAAAGATAAAATATACTATGCTTACCACAACTTGAGTGGAAAAAATACATAAATACATATTTTCAGATAATCTATAAATACATATATTGGAATTAATGTTTTATTTTTGTTTTATTATTTATCCCGCACAATTTAAAATATGCACTATTAGAAATGTATATGTTGTCTAAGGTAAATAGAATAGATTAGTTCATCATAAAAAAACTTACTGGCATCCTGATTATTCTTCATATGCTACCTATTATTCGACAGAGCGTTGTTGTATATTGACCTTCAGGAGAGCAGCGCTGTGATCGTCTCTTATCGGGTCTTATCTGGTCGATTAGAAGAGTGAAATATTAGTAAGTTGATGTACAGTAAGTTATGAAGCACAAATAGAGAGATTGGAGGCTGCGTGTTTCTATATGATATGTTTTCTCGCGCCTGCCGATGTATGACATATTGCTGTTCAAAAGACATGATTATATTTGAACAGAGTATACATACACTGAAGTCGCCGTGTATGGGCGATAAGCTGAGATAAACATCTCTGTGTTACGATTTTTTCCCGATACGCGTTCTCGCTTTTCCATGTAATTTCATAAATGTTTATACCCTGCGCTTGCGATAAAGTGTGAATTACGTATACAGACTGGCACCGTGTTCCGTCAGTTCTTACCTATAGCGTTTCGTGTAACCTGAGTCTTGAAAACATGCCCGAAGTTAAATCGCGTCTTTAGCTACACGTAAACGAATTTAGAAGCATATTTACCAAAACTTTTGTTTTTGATAGATAGAGTCAACTGGAAAATTCAATGCCACGACCGGACGGTATAGTATCGGGATAACAACGAACTCTATGCCCGCCTCTGTAGCGTATGTGTCTGCCTCACATTTAAGAACTCTCGAGTTCGAATGTTGGTCAGGGTGAGCTATCTGGATAAGGGTTTTTTGCGGGGTTTCCCCGTATCCCAGAAGATTAATATCGGGTAACTAAAAGCTCTAAAGAACCTGGCCTCTCATTTCATTCTTCGTCCGATATAACTTTAATGTTGAAGGATGTAAACTTAAAAAAAAAAAAAAAAAAAGAATTCTATTCTAGCCAATGTAGGATTTGCTACATCATTATCTCTTGCATTCTTAGCTTCTGCCCCATCCTCAAAAAAGTATACTTTCGATGAAATCTCAGGATCGTATTTTTGAGTGGGGTAGAATTGTTTATCTTTTCTATTTTTATGTTATAGGTAAGCACACGAGAAAGTGGGGTTCAAATATAGATACAGAGGCTGTGTGAGAGCAGACTTGATCTGGTGGACCAAAAGGAAACATGTTGTTATGCGACTTCTGAAACAATCTGGCGGTACACCCGTCACGTGGTTCAAGCAGAACGCTGTGGAGTACGTACATCCGGGTTTTCTTTCCAGGAAGACAGTGTGTGATGGTGTCAAAGGAACCTTTGTCAGCATTCGCACTTTGACCAACATCCGCTGCGACCACCGTGTCTCCCACGGAGCAAGTTCGTATCTCCAATGGTGACCTTGAACCATATTAGACATTGGGTAATGGGGACAACATTCTTATTGGGAAAACTGGCATCCGGAAATTTAAACTGCACCTGGAACAGAACCATCCTCCCCTGCTCGCCAAACGCATACTTATGTGTTCATAAACCACAATAATATAATGGAAAGATCGTAATTACCTTTGTATGGTTTTCCTTCAAACACTGTAACTACCCTCCGTAGTAGCCCGCGTCGGTAGGTGTCTGCCTCAATTTCAAGAGGTCCCGAGTTCGAATCTTGATCAGGGTGACTTACCTGGATAAGGTATTTTATGGGGTTTTCCCTAATCTTGGAAGATAGATGTCGGGTAACTCTAAGCTCATTTCACCGCTTTCATTCATCGTCTGATATGACTTAATGTTGGAGAACGTAAATTAGAAAAAGAAAACCTGCCTTCCGTAATTCAGGGAGAACATGGTAGCCTTCAGTTGTCGAGGTCACGGATTCAACCCGGCAGAGGAGATGGAATATTTGGGGTGTAAAAATCCTTACAATGACTGTCTTACTCAATGACTCTGTGCCGCACATTTAGGACACGTAAAAGAACCTTAGGCCGTGGACTAAAATTAAGCGGTTTCTCAAACCGTTGATAATTGCACGAGTCAAAGAGCGCTCATCATCATCATTCAAGGTTTGGACCCTAGGATCCCTTCCGTCCACATCAATCAATCTATCTCCATCTCTTCCTCGTTCTCTCTATGTGTCTTTTACCAATTCGAACGTAGTCGGTCACTATTCTAAGAAATCTGTCCTTGTTCATCATCTGTGCATGTCTTCTCCACTATTCTTTATTATGTTTAATCCTTTAAGTTAAATATGTTCAATTTTCTCTTATTTCTTCATTTGTTTTGAGATCTAACAAAAAGTATCCAGCCACTGATTTTAAAAATATCATTTCTGCCGATTCAATTTTTATTCTCTGTTTAATGCTCATGTTTCCTTGAATACAGTAATACAGCGACTGCCATTGTCTTTAGAACCTAATTTGTGTTTCACTTCTAGTTTCCTTCTAGGTTTCTCTTTATTGTGCCGCACATAAGGGTAAATTTATTTAGTTTCTTGTCAACATCTTTCTCTTCCAACACAGCGGTTATTTCTGATCCCGTGTACTTAAATGCTGCCACGTGTAATATTTTATTTAATAAGTGTATCTTCATCTGTAAGACACCCTCTGATGCTCAATGTATTTATTTAAAATACTGAAAATATTCGGATTGAACATACCTAATGTGTAAGGTACACTGCAACTATTTTTACGCTCTCTACTACAGTAGCTAGAGGATGTATTTGGATTCCACCCAAATATTCCAAACAGAGGTTCCACCAAAATACACATTTCGAGTCCCATTGGTTAAGCCAAAATATTACAAAAAGGCCCACATGTGCATATATGTGTGAACAAAATAATCAAAATATTAAAAATAGCTTAAATTATCAACTTGATATTTTAAGTTCAATATTTTCTACGGAAGACTTTCAGGAAAATTCCTCATTTCGCACTAACATACCCTAAGAGTTTGTTATTTTTTAGTTTCTGACAAATGCCTCTAAGTTTTTCTTTATTTTTAAATTTAAGTCCTCCAATGTTAAGTCATATCAGACAATGAATAGAATGAGTAAAACGATGCTCAAATGAGCCCAGGGTCCATAGAGCCCTGGAAAAACCCCTTATCCATCTAACTCACCCTGACTGAGGCCCCGAGAAGGTGAAGCAAACACGCTATCACCTACGCTACCGAGGCGGTCTCTAACACTCTCATTACATATAAATTGGAAATTTTAAACTTACAGAGGCCTACGAAGTCCTCTTCATTCTGAAGATCTTTTACATAATCGGTAAACCGCAAAAGATACACAAAGAATCTCATTATATACAAACATTGTATCCTATCAAAGCGTAGGATTTATGTGAAAGAAATATGTTGTGATGTTAAGAAATTCTATGTTCTTGTCACTCGGAGCCGAGAAGAAATTCCAAATTGCAAGCCTCTGCAACATGTGCCCACCGACGTCCGACACACTGACCCGGAGTGAAGGACAGAGAGTCGAAATGGGAGCAAATGGGTGGGAGGGAGGGAGGGAGGGAGGGAGGAGGGAGAGAGAGCTGTGGTAGAAGACACACCAATCCAGCATTGCAGGTAAAAACCAAGGAAAAACCCACAGTCAAGAGTGGGCGGGCCCCAAATGCGAGCCTCGCGGACTGATTTCGCTCGAATTCAAATTCTTTCACGGTTAATTCTTTCCCAAACAATAGCATGCGGTTCTGCCACTTAGGCAGAAATGACGCCAAATTCGATTCAAAAAAGCGTTCTAAATTTGTAAAAACATATGTTATTAAACTTAAATAATCCTACTAACCTCCCCTTTGTTAGCTATTCAAAGTCACCAACATTTACAGTTGTGGCTATTTTACATTTGTTGTACTTTATGAAGCAACCACTCTTTACATCGCTACGCGTCCAATAGCGCTTTTAACGTCATGAAGGCCCGATGGCCTTATGGAGAATCCGCGCAAAGCTGCCATGCATGCTCCGCCACTGCGATTACCGCGCTTTCGTTCACAACCAGTTTTATCATCATCATCATTAATTATTATTAATTATTATTATTATTATCATCATTTGCTCATTGCACTCATTATTGTACTATTACTGTTTGATTAAGTTCATAATTAATGTGTATTTTCAGTTAATTCCTAGTGAAACACATTTATGCCTAAATTTATTACGTTCTCTTAATATCTATCAGCACTTAACATTTAACCTAAATATAATACATTTAATGTTACCTTAATCGGACATTGGTTCATCAGCCATAGAGGAGTCCTTGTTGGTCTGTTTACTGCCCTCACAAGAACTGGAGTCATTACTGGAGGAACTATATTATAATTATTTACGTCCTCCAACGTTAAGTTATTTGGCACGATGAACGAAATGGATGACATGATGCTCAAATGAGCCCAGGGACCATAGAGCTTAAGAGTTATCCGAAACTTATCTTTCAGGATAAGGAGAAACCCCGAAAAAGTCTTATGCAGATAACACCCTGACAGAGATTTGAACTCGGGACCTCTTGAACTTAGGACACACGCTAGCACCTATACTACAAAGGCGCGCACCACTGGAGGAACTGCTGGTTAACTTAATGATTAGAGGTTTTATATCATGCTGCAGCTGATTCCCTTCATCGCGTTTGCAGTACCTTAACCACTGAATTACGACCCCTTTCCGCCCCTTGAACTGTCATACATCTGTCCAAGAAACGGGGACAAAGTTTGTTGGCGCTGTGTGCCTAGGGCGCTGCAAACATTTGCCTTACACTGTTGATTTAGGGATGCCTTGATTCTGGATATGCGTAGATAAAAAATAATGCCACTGAAAACTTTGTCGCTGGAAGTTATTAGTGGATTGTAAGAACGACAATTAGCCAGCGACGACATTTTCCATTGCATAATAGAAGAATCCAAACACTTCGTTTTAAACTTTGGTTTTTAAAGAAATGTGTTTAGACAAAAGATATCATCTGAATACCAGCATGGTCTATGAAGCCAAGAGAAAAATCCATACTTTTTACTGCAGTATTTTCGGTTTAAAGCCATGTGTTAGCATTTGGAGCGAGAAAAATGTTAAGAATCTGCTTTCAACAAAAAACTAAATTTTATAATTTACAAAAATGTGCAACTATATAAAAGGTCTTTCGTGCGTACCATCGTACTCTACAACACATGCACGTTCCTATTTTATCTTAGTCGCCTTTGAAAATACATACATTTGGCAACGGCGCACTTGATTCTTCCATAAGTAAAGCAAGGTCCATACGAGACCATTATGACTTCATGACGTGAAAATCGCTATAGTTCCTAATCCGAGAGTCGACAAGTAAACGCCGAGCGCGAAGGTTGTCCCTGGACGTTCTGCTTACAAATCGAGTGTTTTGCAGTTAGCTGTGTCAGCTAGCTTTTGTGTATTGTTCAATTGCTGTATATCATATATCTACATGGCTCTACAAACGGATGATACCGGCAAGATATTATATTCTGCACTAAATGTATTAAATAACGACACGACCTTCCGGGATAGCTCCAATTCTACGCTGACAACTGACGTCATCTAATCAGCACTACCAATCTCAGCTGTCTTCTGCTACCGGGGAAACTACAGTAAGTAAACCAATACTACGGCCATCTCAGTTTCACCCAATGCAGCCCCTTAATACACTAAATAACTCCGTCCAGCACGACAATGGCAGACTGCGCCCCATCTGACTGTTCAGAGCGCAACCAACATTCACAGCTCTGTCACTCCCAGACTTCACAACAAAACAAACGCCGATACATGCTTCTGTTTCCGAACAACCTACTCTCTCACGCTATGCATACCCAATTCCTACATCTAATCGTTTCAATCCTTTAGGTGAAGCTCCAGACCACGATTCTTCTGAGACAGCCTCCATCTCTCAGAAAGAAAAAATTCCTCCTATTTGTGTCCACAACGTACGCAATTATCAATTGCTATTACAAGATGTAAAAAATGTGCCCGCCTCGGTAGCGTAGATGGTAGCGTGTCTGCCTCACGTTCAAGAGGTACCGAATTCGAATCTTGGTCAGGGTGAGTTACCTGGATAAGGTTTTTCCGGGGTTTTCCCTTATCCTGAAAGACGAATGTCGGGTAACTCTACGCTCAATGGACCCTGGGCTCATTTCAGCATCATTACACCGATTCTATTCATCGTCCGATATGACTTAACGTTGGAGGACGCAAATTACAAAAATAAATAAATAAATAAATAAATAAATAAATAAATAAATAAATAAATAAATAAATAAATAAATAAATAAATAAATAAATAAATAAATAAATAAATAAATAAATAAATAAATAAATAAATAAATAAATAAATAAATAAATAAATAAATAAATAAATAAATAAATAAATAAATAAATAAATAAATAAATAAATAAATAAATAAATAAATAAATAAATAAATAAATAAATAAATAAATAAATAAATAAATAAATAAATAAATAAATAAATAAATAAATAAGAAATAAAATGTGTTTTATCTGAATTTCACACTGAGTTACGGGGAGCCATTCTTAAGGTCTACACTTCGACGTCCACAGACTACCGCAACCTTACCTCGTACTTGACATCAATTCAGCAAGAATATTACACGTTTCACAACCCTTCAGACAATTTTTTTTCAGTCGTCATACGCAACCTACCGTGTTCCCTCAGTGACCAAGAGATTTATGACGAACTTTGTGCTCAGAACTTCCCTGTTCCTAAAGTTACACGTTTAATACGTAAGAATAAGGAACCAATGCCTATCTGTGTGGTTAACCTCCTTAACAATGATGAAGGTAAAAATATTCTTGATCTTTCCCGACTGTTGTACAGCGTAGTCAAAGTAGAACATCGCCAACACAATACGGAACTGCCTCAGTGTACTAAATGCCAAAACTATGGCCACACCAAAAATTACTGCCACCTAGAGCCCCGCTGTGCTCGCTGCACAGGCAAACATCACTTTTCTAAGTGCACGAAGCTCTCTACTACACCAACTCAGTGTTAATTGCCAACAAGATCATCCGGCAAACTATCACGGTTGCTCTCATTACTTACAGCTGAAGGAACGACAGTCTCGTCGCTATCAGCAGCAGGCAATACCATACCGTCACAATTTACAGCAACCAGCCTCAGCTTCTCAATAACTTTCACTGGTTCAGCAACAACAAGCACAGCGTCCACAACAGCAACAACAAGCACGACAGAGTCCTTCCGCAACTGTTTCTTCTCCGCCATCCCGGACTTATTCACAAGTACTGACTGGACTTATTCACAAGTACTGACTGGTCGTTCACCTCCCTCTCAAGAAATGATTGCACCGCTAGGTACTTTTCCGTGCAATCTGTTTTCTCCAGTTCTCCCGCAACTGCTGCAGCTTCTTCGTTACCTTCTTTCTCCAATCTTCCATGATGGCCATCCGTAATTTGTTATCTCTACGTCAACTCACACTCCTAAATTGGAACTCTAAAGGTCTTCGGGTTAAACGTTCCTCCTTCGTAGCATTTCTTACGCATCACAATGTTGATATAGCTTGTGTAATAGAGACATATTCTCCCAATGAGAGTTTCACTGTTCATGGTTACGTCATTTACCGGCAGGACCGTGACGCAGATAAAACATCCGGTGGAGTAGCTCTTGTCATCCGACGTTCTTCGAGTCACAGCGAGATATTTCTCCCACATGTGCCCAATTTGGAAATGGTGGATATTAAACTATATTGTGCAGACGATGGTGACCTTGTCATTCTTAGCGCAAACAAACCACCAAATCACAGGCTGAATACTTCATATCTCTCACTTCTCTTCCCTGAGGTGATCACTCTTCTTCTAGGTGATCTCAACTGTAAGCATTCCTCCTGGGGGTGCCGAACGACAAATCCAAATGGCCGACTTCTGTTTACAGCCCTTGCTACTTATGGCCTATCGATATTTGCGCCCGAAGATCCTACTCATTTCCCTTCCAATCCCTTATATGCCCCTGATATTCTAGATATTGGTATACACCTTTATCTAAACCTGCCCACTTTTGTTTCTTCCATACCGGAGCTTGATTCTGATCATTTCCCGGAGATTGTCACCTTTTATTTTCCACCTAACTTCCACCAATTAGCGCCTAGGCTACTCAATGGATACATACATTGGAAAACATTTCAGTCTCATCTGGATGAAACACTCAACAGTTCTTACCAACTTGGCACTAATCACGATGTGGACCTCACGGTACAGCACTTCACTGATACCATTTGCAGCTGCGCCCGACTTCCCACTTCTCCACATAGACGACATCGTTCTTCTTCCTTCTTACCCCTCTCCATTTTAGGTCTCATCCGAGTAAAACACCAAGTTCGTCGACAGTGGCAACGGGACTGACAAACCTGGCTTCGTCGAAAGCTCAGCGGACTTATCCGACGGGTGAAACTGGAGTTGGAGCGACATCGTCTACAGTCCTATGAGCGCTATCTTGCGTCACTCTCTCCCTCTGACCACACGCTGTGGGAGGCCACCAAACGTGTTCTTCGTGAGCCGACAGTTGTACCGGCACTCTCTGCAGGTGATAGACTGGCTACAGATATTCCCACCAAGTGTGAAATTTTGGTCGATCACTTTGAGCGTGTGTTTGCTCTTCCCTTATCAGCCGATGATGAAACTATTGCAGACGTGGAAAAGGAGCTACATACCTATCGCACTCGACCCGCAGTCTCACAAAGGATTACATTTACAAGCCCACGGGAACTATCTTCCCTGAATCGAGCCCTTCCCCTTAAGAAATCTCCCGGGCACGACTTGGTTCCTAACACTGTTATAAATCTCACCAAAAAAGCAGTTGCATACTTGTCATCCATCCTCAATGCCTGTCTACGCCTCGGCTATTTTCCTCGCAACTGGAAGTTTGCCCATATAGCAGTCTTCCATAAGTCCAATAAACCCAAACACCTCCCCGAAAGCTATCGTCCTATAAGTCTATTGCCGACCCTGTTCAGACTGTTTGAAAAAGTAATTCATCGCCGTCTTCTATCTTACCTTAATCATAACCATGTTCTTCCGCCTTATTAATTTGGATTTCGTCACAAACATTTCACCACCCATCAGCTTTTACGATTAACTCAGTCAATTGTCCACGGCTTCGAGGCCCATCAGTATACCACGGCTGTTTTCCTTGATGTGGTACAGGCATTCGACAGGGTTTGGCATGATGGTTTGCTCCTTAAGCTCTACCGCATCGGTCTTCCTAATTATTTATCACATCTAATCCACAGTTTCATCTACGACCGCAGCTTTTCAGTACGCATTGGTGGAATGCTTTCATCCCCAAGTAATATTACCACAGGTGTCCCATAGGGTTCTATATTGGCCCGGACTCTATTTAATATCTACAATTCTGATATTCCTGATTTAGCTCCGACTTCTTTAGCTCTTTACGCTGATAATACAGTACTATATTATTCTCATGTTAATCTCCAGCACGCTCAAAAAGTAGTACAGCTCTCTTTAGATCGCCTAACTCACTGGTTCAGCACTTGGCGGATCTCTTTGAACTCTCAGAAAACCGAGGCTAAAATCTTCACTCTTCGCCGATATACTTAGCTTCCTCCGTTGTGTCTCTATAGAAACAATGTCCCTTGGCTCCCCACTACAACTCCCGTTAAATACCTTGGAGTGCTTTTGGACTCTCGACTTACCTGGCGTCCTCACATCGATCGTCTTATTTCACTGGCCTCCAAGCGACTTTCCGAACTCTCATCTCTGTTACATCGCCGTTCCAACTTCGGCCTACAGTCTTCGTTGTTACTCTACAAATCACTTGTTCGTCTGCTTATTACTTATACCTGCCAAGTGTGGGGGGCCGCACACACATGTCATTTGCGTCGTCTTCAAGTTATACAGAATCGCTTTATGCGCATAGCTACCAACGCTCCATGTTTCATCCGTAATCAGCAACTCGATCACGAACTAGGACTCTTACCTCTTCACGACTACATTCTCAGGATTGCCCGTCGTTTCTTTTCCACGCTGCAAGAAGTTTCAGGAACTGTGCATTATAGCATCGGTGTCCGCAAGCGCCAACCCTCACGCTTAAAGAGGAGACTACCGCAGGATCTGCTTCTGAGTGATACATCTGATTCTAGTGATTCTAGTGCTTGATGTGTGTCTTACATCTCAAATATTGACTTAATTCCTCAGAGTGTATTTTTTGAGTTCTAACTTCATGTAGTTAGAGGGCGGCCTGTTAGCCTACCCCTGAGTGTTATTGTCCTTCAATTTATTGTTCTATGACCATCTTTTCACTCTGATAAGTAAAGCATTGTACTGCTGATCGATCAATAAAAATTTATAAAAAAAAGTTCCTAATCCTTTGTTGTCACATCACTTCCAATTTTATAATATCTGCTGCTTTTCAACCCAAGAGCCCGTCTATAAATGTTAGGAAATTCTACCTCTCATTGCAAGAATCCGCTGTATTTAATCTGAAAACCTTAATCAACAATATCCCTTCATTCGCGTAGCTATCCGAGCGAACTGGCTTGAAAACTCAGCCGTCGGTGATTATTACCCGTAGCTAAGATCTCCTTTTAATGTATCACCAAACCCTTAACTTTATCACAGCTTCATAGTGTATTCATATTTAGAGCTGTTCTGTTCTTCTTTGTATCTTCATTTATTATTTTTATTCTACATTACAACTTATTTAATTTAACCATAATTTCGGTATCAAATTAGGGAGTAAACGTCTTCTACTATCCAGGTTTACGGGAAATAGCCGTTGCGTTGTTCTAATCAATTTATTATTATTATTATTATTATTATTATTATTATTATTATTATTATTATTATTATTATTATTATTATTATTATTATTATTATTATTATTATTATTATTATTATTATTATTATTATTATTATTATTATTATTATTATTATTATTATTATTATTATTATTATTATTATTATTATTATTATTATTATTATTATTATTATTATTAAGGAAAGGCTTAAGAACAATATATACATATATCAGATGAGTCAGTTGCCCCTATTTATTCTTATTTGTGCAACCCGCAATGTTTTGACCCTTTTAGCATAAAAGCCGTCATTGCAGCTCTGCTCTTATATTCGGTAGTCTATCCAGCATTAATACTTACAGTCCTGAATGAGCACCAAGAAGTTGCGAAAAGCTTAAATAAACGACGGGTTTTCATGCACATAATACTCGCAAGGTGATAAACGAATTATTTTCCAAGGAACAGCAGTACGTGGAAGCTGGCGGAGTGAGTTAGTTTGCTGGAATGTGGTGATACGAAGGCTAGGTTCGAGACGACGTTGCACTGTTTTGGATTTTTTTTCCTTTCTCCTAATTTTTATTGTCTGTATTTTAGTTATTTATTTGTTTATTGTTGCTATTGTTTCACTTGTGAGCCAAAGACACAGGAATTATAATCCGATAATTAGGAATCTACAGGGTTTTGCTCACCATAAGTTGCGCCAAACTCACTCTAACAGCAGGTAGTTGAGGTCCTTTCCTTTTAAAGGCTATGTTTAACTTTTATTACGGATAGTGTTTAACTTTGTGACCCTTACAATCTGTACCGTCTCTGGTGATGTGAATCATGTTATGTGGTTGGCTTCCAGTTTTAGGAGAATGTCGATGACTACAACTAATAGTTTTTGTTTCATGCTTATATCTTATATGTATTTCACTTTGCACTTGTGAAATGTTTGAAATCTGATTGAATGGCTCTACGTAGTAGAGAAATGAAAATGAATAACGACTCCCTTTTTCAGTAAAGTATAAGTATTTTAAATTGCAAAACAATAACAATGAACATCTCAATGGATATCACTGAATCATGGTCAACTCCATGTAAAAAGTGAAAAAGAAAGAAGAAGAAAAAAAAAAGGAAAAGTGTTGAAACAAATTGTGTCCTAAAAGAGGCCTACATTTTTTGTGAAGCAAGATTTTGTCTATTTCTTATGGTTTGTAAGTTATGCAAAAGTCATTCCTGCTAAAGTGGACATCAAAGTCCATACCATGAAAATTCAGGGTATACATTTCATTTGTCATAAAAGTACCTTATCTATAAGGTGTGTGTATATATAAGGAGAGTACATCATATATTAGGGTTGGGTCCACGTTACTTGCATGGTATCGACATCTAACCTCACTTCAGAAATTTCGCTCGATACTTCGGTGGTTATTCTGCAATTTTTATTTTATTTTAAAATTGCAAGATATTATTGCCACAAACGAACATTTTAAAGAACATGTATCTAATCAGAGCAAGATGTTAACCAATTAGAAGTCGACAAACGTATGGCACTCTCTCCTGGAAAGTGTTCAGTCTGTCGCTTGCAGCTACAAAAGTCACAAGCACTGAACTTCAAATTCCCGTTCTCCCCTCCCACAAACTCGTAAAAAATGGTTATTTCACAAACGTTTCTTTGTTTCATGTTAGATGTCACCTACTGCAAAGTCAGACAAACTCCCAGGAATGTGGCAATATTAAGCACGAGAATAATCGTGAGTCAGATTCACTGCCAGTTAACAGTTTCCAAGAAAGAACAGTTCCAAGAAAACATCACTGCATATCTCAACGATTTGTCTCCTTATCTTTCTAGTGCACTTGATTACTGGAAAACAAATTTAATATTTCCAAACCTAAAAAAATTAGCCGCTCAATATACTATTTGCGTATTCCAGCTGCAACAGTTTTCTCGCAAATTCTATTTAGCTCAGCAAGACTCGTGTGTGACATAATAAAGGAGACTTGGTCCCCAGAGAGAATGCTGGTGTTTCTGAACAAAGACTTATAAAAGTAGACTATTTCAAAATGCATTTTGCTTTTAAATGTCTAATGAAGAGTTTAAAAATTAAGTAAACTGATGGGTTTAAATTTTGTCTTCTAATTAATTTGATTGGCACTACACAGTTCTCCCAACATTCTGTTTTCAATTGAAATTAGAAATACCGGGTAGTTAAATTATAATCCAACCCACTCTATACTGCGCCAGACGGCCGGCAGTCGCAGGGGAACTTGCGCCGGCCCTTGCCTTATAAAAGATGCCGGAAATGTTGACCTGTTCTCATACAAGAAGCATACCTTGTGTATATATTCTTGCTCACTCTCCGAAGCTTAGCATTAGATATTCTTGTGATTTCTTGCATAATGTTTTCTCTAAGCTCCCGCAGTCTATGAGGATTGGAACGACACACGTCTACATGTGTGTAATCATTAGAGCCAAATGATCCCGCTAAACGTGTGAATTATTGTAATTATTGTCCAATCCGTAGAAAGGGGTTACATTGACCCACAACTTTTGTTTTTCACTGCTGATCTTGGTTTCAATTTAGCTGGACTTTTGACTACTCACAACAGTCGATACTGGGTTTCAGAAAAAACCTATGCTTGGATGAAACGCCTCATTGTGATCAGAAAATTGGAGTATGTTGGACGATAAGTGCTAGAAGAATAATAGGGCCCAGGTTCTTTGGTGAAACAATGAATGCAGAGCGATATTGCAGGTTTATTCTGAAGCCATTTTTCAATCGCTTAACAGAAGAAGAGAAATCGTATGATTGGTTCCAACAGCATTCTGCAACAGCGCATAGGGCTGCCGAATCATTAAACGCAGTAAGAGAAGTGTCTGATGACAGAATAATTAGTGTTAATTTGTGGTACCCTCATTATCCTGACTTAATTAGTTGTGAATTTTATTTATGGGGTTCTATAAAACAAAGTGTTTCGTTCCAATCATCCTACATTGCAGGCACTTAAAGAAAACATTGTGTATGAGGTAATAAGAGCTACTGAGCTTCGGAGAGTGAGCGAAAATATTTACAAGAGATATGCCCTCAGTTTGAGCAGAAGGTCAACTTTGCAGCATCTGTTATAAGGTAACGGTTTTAATCCGCCTCTGCAGACTTAAGTTGCCCGGTGACTGCCGGCCGTCTCGCGCAGTAGAGAGAGACCGCGAGTGGTTTCGAATATAATTTAACTACTCTAGAGAAATGAAGGATCGAGTGTCGAAGTATCGGATATCGTGGAAAATATCGTGTAACGGTATCGAGTATCGAGAAAAACTGGTATCGACCCATCCCTTATCTCCCTCCCTCCCTCTCTCTCTCTCTCTCTCTCTCTCTCTCTCTCTCTCTCTCTCTCTCTCTCTCTCTCTCTCTCTCTGTGTGTTTAAATCAAAATCGTTAGTTTTGAGAATATGAAATATTTCGAACATTTGTATATTAAAGGAGTAGTCTGGAGTAGAGGCGTTACAAGTCTTCGTGTCACATCTTTGCAACATTGCTGATCTTAAACCAAACTGTGTATATAACCGACTTTTTGTGCTTGAGACTACTGTTCACAGACAGACAAGACAATACTTGCCCTTCTTACCATACATGGTACAGAAACATAAGAAATGCCTTTTTTTCTACGCCCTGTCCTCGGAAATCTGATTTTATATTGTTGTCCACTTCTTTAATACTTTTAAGTAATACACTTGCTTTAAGAGCCAGCGTTATCATGCCATTAAAACCAATTTTTTCTTTCTTTCAAATGTGCACCAGAAGATTCAATTCTCTAAGAGAAAAACAGTAATCGGCGGGTTAGTCCTTGAGGCCTTTTGATTGCGCCACTGGGTTTTCCACGGATGAAACAGCTGGTCTGTACCACCATGGAATATACAAAGGCAGAATTGTTCTCGTTTGCTTTTGAAAACATGCAGTATTACATTCCGGTGTGTCTTTTTTTTTTGGTTCGTGTTCTCACGCTAAATACACGCAACAGCAATTAGGGTCTGCATCGTGAAAGGTTCGATAGACCAGCACCATCACTGATTGGAGACGTCCAGACAAAAACACTAGATCTGTAATGGATTAAACACACCTATGCATGAGCTATAACCTGACTCAAACTACGATCCTGTTGTAATAAGTAAGAGAGGGGGGAGGGAGAGAGAGACAGATCGCTCTTAAGCTGTGATTGGCGGAAAAAAACTCATGGTGATTTATAGATATGATTATATTTGGCAAAATATAAATGAATGAGTAAATACAACATCCAAACCACGATGTAATCAGCTGTTTGTCGTAGTCATCGACTTTGGTAGACTGATTGTGTACGTAACGTAATGCTGCTGTAATCTATAAGTGTATTTCTACGGAAGTAAACGAGATTTGGAATATCTGCAACTCCGACTTTTAATTCTACGAACCCACAAAGTCACAACTGCTGTCAGGAAGTGGGATCATTCAGCAATGGACGCGGCATTGGAAAAGACTTTGGAGAAGATGATGGAAATGAAGGCCGAACTAAGCTCAGAAAAGAAAGCGGCAAATAATAGCCTGGCCACGGAACTAACTAAAATGAAGACGGCTAACGATAACCTCACCGCAGAGGTGAAAGAAATGAAGACGGCTAACAACATCACCGAGAAAATGGAAGAAATGAAGACCGAATTTTTAACGAAGAGGGAAGTTGCAAACAACAACCTGGCCGCGACGATGACCACGAAGATGGCAGAATTGACCACGGAAATGAAAGAGGCGAACGATAGCCTGGCAACCGAAATGAAGGCTGCGAACGAAGCCCTATCCGCCAAATTTGAGGAGCAGTTGGCTGGCGTAAAGGAGGACGTCGCTGAGTTGGGCGACCGCGTCGAAGACCTGGTGAGCCGTGTTAATGACCTGGAGGGAAAGGCCGACAGCAACACTAAGTCCCTGAACGCCATGGTGGAGGACGTCGTCGTCACGAGGCTCAAGGATTTAAAGGTCGACGCGCCGGGACGCGACACATCTGCACGCGTCAAACCTCCTAAATAAGACGGCGCGACAACTTTCAAAGTCTTCCGCTGTCAATTCGTCACGGTGGCCAAACACAACAAGTGGTCACCAGAGGAAGAGGCCGCACAGCTAATAGCCAGTCTCCAGAGACGGGCCACAGCAGTCCTGAATGCGGCCCAGACAGCGGCGGCACCCAAGGACATCTGGGACGCCCTGGAGAATCGCTTTGGAAACCACCGCATAGCCGCAGACTACCACAGCCAGCTGAAGGCAATGTCACAGAAGCCAGGGGAGACGATGCAGGAGTTCGCCCTGGCAATTGAGCAACTGGCTAGCAAAACCTTAGTCGACCTCCCACCAGAGTTCGTATCCCGGGAAGCCACCTACACATTCGTTGAACGGGTACGAGACACGGAGATTCGTCAGCGCCTAATGCTCAGCGACTACAAAACCATCCACGAGGTGCTAACGGCAGCATTAAGGATGGAGGCGGCCAAGTTTACGGCTACCCCGACGTCGCGAACCAGGGGTATCCGCTACAAGGGAGACCGAAGACTAGGCGAGGGACGCAGGTGAAGACCCAGTGGCCTGTGTTGGGGTGTGGACAGCCGGGACACCTGGAGAGAGACTGCGCACACCATGAGAGCAGCCGGAAAATGAGTAAGGGCCGTCGTGGAGAGGGGCACCTCGACGCCAGCACCACCATCCCCTCGAGTGACCCTGCGCGCCATCAGCCGGCGTATGAATGACAGCCTCATCGCGGACGGTTGGGTGAGAGGGAAACCGTGCTGCGTGCTCGTAGACACCGGGGCAGCCGTTACCGTCATCAGACCTGATATGGCCAGGAGTTTGCTGACGAGGAAAACGAGCTGACCATACCAGCTAGTGACGGCATCGGGTAACACCTTGCCTGTGGAGGAGGCCCTACTGAAGTTGACCTTGGGACGGAGTGCCGTGCGCCTGTGGGTATTCGTCGCGAAGGTGGCTGAGGAGGTGATACTGGGTTCGGAAGCCGTCAGAAGCCACGAGGCAACGGTCGACGTCAGCAGGATAGTCCTGCGGCTCAATGGAGAAGAGGTGATACTCCGGCAACCCGAACAGCACCTTGGAATCTGCAGGGTCGTCTTGAAGGAAGACGTGGTTGTCCCCGCGAGAAGTGAGGTGGTGGTGACGGCGCGACTTGGAAGGTCAGACAGCCCGATGGGTCCAGAGGCTGCAGGAATACGATTTCACCTCTGAACATCGTAGAGGGAAAAGCCATGGCAACGCAGACGCCATGTCCCGAAGACCCTACCCAGGGGAGTGCGGCCAATGCACAAGAGTGGAAGAGAAGAAGGGTGCCGCAGCTGTCTGAGTGGTCACGGCAGTACCTGCGGATGGTTGGGATAGCGCAGGCCTGAGGAGGGAGCAGCTGGCGGACGCCGACTTGGGGCCACTCTTGAGGGAAGTGGAGGCAGGGACAAGACCAACCTGGGAGGACATCGCACCGAGGAGCGCCACCTATAAGTCGTACTGGGCCCAATGGGACTCACTGAAGGTCAGAGAGGGCGTGCTGTTCCGGGTATGGGTATCAGCTGATGGGAAGACGCAAAGAGAACAGTTGGTACTTCCCCGAAGTAAGATCCCGGAAGCCTTGGAGGAAGTGCATGCCGGTACTTCAGGACACCTGGGAGCAAACCGGACGATCGACAAACTTCGGCAGCGCTACTACTGGCTGAGGCCCCAAGCAGATGCTGAGAGATGGTGCCGACAATGTCACGTGCGCACGGCGAGTCGCGGCCCCCAGACTAGGAGCCGGGGTCGCATGCAGCAGTACAACGTCGGAGCACCATTCGAAAGGATCGCTGTCGACATAGCTGGACCATTCCCAGTGTCCGACCGAGGCAAAAAGTACCTGATGGTGGTCGTGGACTACTTCACCAAGTGGCCGGAGATGTATACCATCCCGAACCAGGAGGCGAATACAATCACAGAACTGCCTCGTGGAGCAAGTGTTCTGCCGATTTGGGGTTCCGTTAGAGCTCCACAGCAACCAGGGCACCAATTTTGAATCCAACCTAATGAAGGAGGCATTAGAAAGACTTGGGGTTAACAAGACCCGCACAACACCTCCACATCCCCAGTCGGATGGCATGGTCGAAAGATACATCAAGACCTTAGAAGAACATTTGAGGAAGGTCATGGCCAGCCATCAGCGAGACTGGGACATTAAGGTGCCACTGTTCTTGCTGGCCTACCGCTCGTCAACACACGACGCCACTGGGACGCCAGCCAGCTTAATGTTGGCCGAGGGTTACGCCTCCCTTGTGATCAGGCTTTTGGAAGCCCCCCGGACGCAAAACAGCCAGCAACCGAGTATGTGGAGAATCTGGTGGACCATCCCCACGACATGCATGAGATGACTCGTCAGAACATCCAGAAGGCGAGTAACCACATGAAGACTCGATACGATAGGCTAGCCAACAGCCAAAGGTTCCAGCAAGGTGATCTGGTCTGGTTGTATCACCCTACCCGGACCAAGGGACGCTGCCCGAAACTTCAACAACCGTAGCAAGGAACGTACCGGGTGGTGAAGAGGATAAACGACGTGGTCTATCGCATCCAGAAGGTGCCCCGAGAAAAGTTGTTGGTGGTATACTTGGATCGTCTGGCCCGCTACGATGGTGCTGTTCGGGACGACCAGCCTTGAGGAAGGAGCCGTGTCGCGGCGAAAAGCACGGAAATTTCGGTGCCGAGTGGTAAGCGCAGTTTGTGTACACAAAGAGCCTGCAGATAAAGATAACAGTCGGATAGTGTACCACTGAGACAAGACTTACCGACAAAGATAAGTGAGGTAATTGGAACATTCTAGTGATATCTTGATTGTTGTATAGAACATTCGAATTCTTGTTTATTCCGGAAATATCTAGAATTATTATTGAGGTATTGGAGGCGACGACTCGCCAAAAGTGATTCGTAAACAGAGAGAAGTTACAGCTGTAACGTGTTGTTGTAGCGAGAGCTGATGTAATCAGCTGTTTGTCATAGTCATCGACCTTGGTAGACCGATTGTGTACGTAAAGTAATGCTGCTGTTCTCTATAAGTGCATTTCTACGGAAATAGAGGAGATTTGAAATATCTGCAACTGGGACTTTTTATTCTACGAACCCACAAAGTCACAATATTAAGAAAAAAAAAAAACATGCTTGCCATGATCTTAAGCATAGTAGGTAAAGCCTTCAATCGGTTGTTGAGCACTTAGCACCTTCAGTGATACATGCATCTACCCTTAACTCAAAGGATAGCGTACTTTTCCATTCGATCATTTTAATTTTGTGACCCAAGTGTATCGGAAGGTCCGCGCCGGACTGTCGCAACCATAAACAGGATAAGCCGCGCTTACCTAGCATAAACACAATAAACGATATCACCAGAGTAGCACAACCTTCTGTATATTTCAAAATCTGGAGCATTCTGTTAAGTTCCTACGGCTAGATTAGCGAGCGCTGTCGCAATTCTCGGGAGTCCGGCGAGTGAAAATTCTAGCGAAGTAAGTCTTCCGGAGTGAGTACGTGAGTGGGTGGGTGGGTGGGTTAATGAGTGAATGAACGAGCTAGCAAGCGAGTAAATGAGTGTGTTTGAGCTAGCGCATACGTTTCTGGTGGGACGGGAAGCCCTGTTCTCCGAGCAACTTTGTGACGTCTCTAGTGATGTGTGACGAACGCTAAGAAGAGGCTACGTCGGGCATATTTCGTTACGCCGCCATGCCGTGGAGGAAAGTGAAGTGACAGCGAACAGTGGAACTATTATAGTTCATATTAATGCAGTGACAGAGTGAGTTAAGTAAACTCTCGGGGAAGGAAAAGTGAAAACTGAAGGAACCAAAATTTGGTATTTTAATCAGAATCGTAGGAGCAACTTTCGAGAAAATCAAAATTTTCGATAAATGTTGTTTGGGATGGGGGGATTTCCTTGAAAATCTTTGTGTCGCATCCTTGAAAGTTTGCTGAACCTAAATACCAAGTTTGGTACTTAAGGGACTTTGAGTTATGCTGTTCACATTCAAACACAGTTTTTAATGTTTTTCTGGGGGTGGGGAAGGGTGAATTCAAGGAGTCTGAAAACACGTATTTACAGTAAAATTTTGTATCGAATTTTTTGGGTGCAATATAATTCCTTTACTGCCTACTATGTAGTGACAGAGAAAGTAAAAATTATAAATAAATTTCAGTGTGAAAAAGCTCGTTAATTGAATAAAAAGCTTTATTTAAGAGCCAACCGTTTTACTTGCTGCTTTATGCTGAAATATGTTCAATATAAATTCATTAAATATTTAAATAGCCGTAACTGGATAGCGCTTCATAAATCCTGCTAAAAGGAACGCTGCTATTTTGTCTAGCATTAGTGTAAGAATGCCACATTGAATTATAATTATAACTATTTTTCTATAACATTTAGGTCATGAAGTACCTACAGACATAATACAGTCATTATTGTTTGTGCAACAAATATCGTGTTATAACAATTAAATAGAGCGGACTTCGCTAATATTCTGATTGCTTTCTCCAAGATGTAATTAGTTTATTAATGCGTGTACTGTGTATAAAGATTAAGACTTTGTCTATTTGTTCTAAGCTTAATTATAATAATTAGTACTATCATTATATTATTAACAACTCATTTAATGTAACAGTGTTATAAATTGCGTATGCTAAATGACTAATCATCAAACAGTTGCGAAGCATGGCTATATACGTGTTGTGTCAGGACATCGATAAACATATACTACAATACGTGTTTTGCATTTAAATTACGTACAGATAAGAAAGAAGGAAGACAAAATATAATTTAAAATTGTATCCGAGGTGAATGTTACCTATTTATTTATTTATTTGTTATGGACCGAGCTGTATTACAAACAAAATTATTTTCAGAATCAATAAACTAATAATAAATTTGAATAAAGCATAATTACTAAAGCTACAATCTCTCAATTTAGGGAAAGTTTATGTATCATGGAACTATTTTTCCTTTGTGACTTGGTATTTTCTGCAGAGTAGAGAACTAGACCACTTTTAGGTTATGTGTTTATCTGTATGGCTCGATACTGGCTTTAAAAGTCCAAAACATTATAAATAACAATTTTTTCACTTAAGTTTGCGTCAGTCCTAACAGACGGAATCGTCCATTGTCCTCTTCTTCATCTTGTAAGGTGGTTGTTCTGTCGTCCAAGGGGAAGCCATATTGCGTTACCACCACACATCTACTTATGTGTGACACTTCTCAAGACTGTTACATAAAGGTGGGAATTAGTCCACTCTTATTTGCTAAACCCACTAATACACAAACAATAATTATAAGTGTATAGCAACTGACCTCCAGACAAATCCACATTGGCACGCGAACTCCTGCGTCACTTGAAGCAGGTGCAATTTCCATCACTTTCCCTTATCTCTCTTCTATTAACTAAATTTACAAAAGTTTATTCTTCGATTTAATATTAGAAAAGTGCTCTTTGCATGACCACAAGAAAATAAATAAAGAAGCAGTTTTGGTGACACAACCGAATGGATTTGGTGCGGGGTGTTTTCCATTAGAGTCGTGTCTACTTAATATCACCCTCCAGCTCGACGGAAGTGGGCGTGCCACAAACGGGGTCAACCTTGCCAGGAAAGCTGTAGCCTACAGCTTCAGTTTACAGCCTTGTTGTCCAGAAGTAACCTATATCCACTGCCCTGCCAAGGCCAACCCAATTCTAACAACTCCCTTCCTGGAGCGTCTCTGATTTTCTGCCTGAAGTACTGCAAGTGCCAGAGGTCCGCATTATGTTAGCTGAAATGGTCCAAATATAGACAAAGAAAAAGGAAATAGTGACTAACCAGCTGGAAAAAAGTACACATATTTAAAAATTCAAATCAATAAAAAAGTAGATCATGAAAATTATAAACAAAAAATTATTGCTATACATTGGATGGTCTATCGAGATCTATAATTTAGGTGTAGTAAGATTTTGTTTATCTCTTAACATAACATATAACATAAACCAGGGTGTTACAGGCTATGTAGGGCCAGGACCTGCCAACCCGACTGCCGGTCTCACGCCCACATACGCACGGTAGAGGTGGGTCATCATCCAATCGATACGGCGATGAGATGTGGTCAACATCTCACCATCCCCAAGCCCGAATGTTGGCTTTCGTGACCTGGGCCGCTTATCTATCGTAAGCTCCTCAATTTCCTCATGATGCAGAGTGGGCACCGATCCTATACCCGGGAGTTAAAATCCGTACCCTCAGGGGTGGGATCGATGCGGGCCGCACTCCGTGGCAGGGAGCCAGGGCATGCTGCTATAGTCCGCTACGACACGTTGCACTACTTGTTTATCTCTTAGGTTAAAATCATTCAAAATGAATATTTCACAAACTATTTCCAAAATATTCAAGAAATACTTCCATTTCATTTGAAATGACAAAAATGTTAAGCATTTCGTATTTTAATCAAAATCGTGCGAGTCTATTTTGAGAAAATGAAAAATAATGATATTTTTTTCCAATTAAAGAATAGTTTGTGGTGGGAGGATTTTCTTGAAAATGTTTGTGTCGCATCCTGGAAACAACTTGAACTTAAGGGCAGAGAAAGTAAAACTAGTGTATCGTTTGGCTCTACGTCCATGTAACCCACGGATTATGATCCTGTATAAACGCACTTCTCTGTGTGCCAAAATAACCATTATTGATGTTCACCAGACATATTCGCCCTATTATAGTGCGTCTAGTTACATCTGGTGACATTCGGTCTGTGCAGTTGACATCAATAGCAGCAACTGTTCCTGGAAGATTGGTAAAGATATGGCCATAATTGGAGTTAACTGCAGCTGTTTATCTTGCAGGTACGTGAACTGTTAGGTTGTGTAGAGGCCGTTGTGTTCCATATATGCATTTGTTTGGTATTTAATGTTCCACATATTCTAATTATTGATTTTGCAATACAATTTCATATTACATGATTTGCCAAGTGTGTAGGTTTCATCGACTGGTTTAACACCAATAAATCCTATTGTAAGTTTCAGAGTACTTCAATTTAGTGTAGTCTTCAACTGTTTTCCCTACAGTGTTCAATAAAATTGTTTCCCCTGACCCCCAAAATGAGGCCCCTTAGGAGAACAAGGGCTGGGCATTCGCATAATAGGTGTCTCATCACCTGCTGGCAACGTCCCCAGAAGGATCCCATGGTGCGCAGTTGCCCCGTGAAGTGGCCCGTAGCTCTTAAACCATTCCCGGCCAATTTGTTTTCGACTGAAACCGGGCTTTGAAACCTAATGGTACCTGAGCTTCCCTTAATTTCGAATGTGTAAGCTCTGCAATGAACATCACTAGCCAGGATTTGAGATCTTTGTTGCAGTATTACTAACTCTGTGCCAAAAGATGGGATGGGTCCACGTAAAATAAAGGCTGATACACTAGTATGACTGCAATATTTTAGCTTATTTTAATGTCATATTTAAAGAAGTTATATGAAAAATATAAAAGTATATTTGAAAGTTATGCCCTTGGATGTTGTTTTTATACCTAACTTCCAATATGTTTATACATAATTATATTGTAAGGTCAAATGGGAAGTTCTTATAGATTTTTGTCTGCCGGTCACGCAAATAGGGTGGAAATTTTAAAGGAATCACATAGCGACCAACTCTTAACATATTTGACTATCGCGTAAGTCTACATATTCCCATTGTACCTAGAAGGAAATTATATATAATAAAACTATTTCTAAAAATATTTATGTTGATTAGCTTTAGGTTTTTAGAAAAATAAGATTATGTAATATATACTCGTATGTTGAAGCATTAGTAGAGAAAGTTAGTGGACGAGGAAGAAAGTACACCTGCCTCTTACAGCAGGTTGCATAAACTAAGAGAACACGTGGCAAGTCAGTTTTGTTTCACCTGTCGACACTGAACCCCAAACTTCGCTGTGATGGAGTTTCTCTAAGCTTGGAGATTGTTGTTCCACTTTGATAAAGCGAGCTATTGTCAGCAGAGCAGGTGTACCTGCCGATGTTATGTTTGCTTCCTCCTACGGAATATCGATGTGTTTTGGTAGAGAACGGAAATATGAATATCAAGTAGGTACTTTTATTTTTGTAAAGAATTCGTTTAAATTTTCGAAACTTAGATGCGTGTTATACTAATTTTTTATTTATTTATTTATTCAATGTGAACATTACAGGTTTCCCCAATTACAATGTTCACTATAAAACTACATAATGAAAAAAGTGCATAAAAACAACACAAAATTAATGACAAAATACATTATAACAAAACAAAAACAAAGACAAACAAGTTGATAGCATTGCTTGACATGTACAGTAAGTCAATCATTCTACTTTTAGTAATAAATAATCACAGGATACAGCAACGTTTCTGATTTTCATACTAAATATATCAATGTTTAAGGGATGTAATTTATTGTATAATACTGTATTCTATGCACAGGTGAATATTTACATATTACGGAATCGATTGAGTGCAACATTTAGAACGTATAAAACGTATTAATTGTCTTAGGTTATGGTCATCAATCCTATTATGAAGTAATTTGTAAAGGAAAAGCAATAACTGACAATTTCTCCTATGTGATAGACTTCTAAAGTCGAATAAATGAAGCAATAAATTATATGATATGAGATTAGGAAAATAATGATAAGCTTTGAGAAGCATTTACCTTAGATATTTGTAATGAATAACTTCGATAAGTTTAGTAAATTTGGTGGTACACACAAGGACTCCATACTAGTGAAGCATATTCGAGTCTGAATCTTAGAAATGAATTATATAATGTAACAAAAATTATATTATCGAAATTAATTGTTGTTTCACACTGGCCGTGTGTGGGCTAAAGTATGGAAAGTTAAAGTCAGACTGAAAAATTCAATGCCATAGCCGCACTCCATCTTTCCAAGTCTAATATCGTTGAAGTTCGATGAGTTACGAATAATGAATCCCAAATTTCTATATGCTACACTGAGTACTATGTTAATGTGTTTATTAAAAGATAGATCCTTATTAAAAATAACTCCTAAATCAGTTGTTTCTAACATTTTAAAATTAGCTTCATCTATTTTATAGTTAAAACAATATTCTTTTTAAGTCTAGAGAAGACTATAACTTGGCACTTTGATATATTAAAAGGAAGATTATTGTCTTTGCTCTATTTATTTAATGCATTCAGGTCTTTTTGAAGTTTTACGCAATCAGAGATAGATTTTACGGAAATAAAGATATTTAGATCATCCGCAATAAGTAATATATTTGAACATGTATCAACAGATGATATAATAATTATATACTATTTATCTTTAAGAAACACAACTGACCTAAATATATCTGAAAACTTCTTAGTCTTAATCAAATATCATTTTTATATTACGATTATTCAAAGTTCATATTCTGAAATGTGTGACTCATTACGGTAAAAACTGTAATATTCAATAAGTTCACAGAATAGAATTCTTGTGTTTTAGCTTATGAAATGGTAATTGAGTATGTGCTTCAGGAGTGAATGGCGGCTTAGTTCGAAAGAGTTACAAACATGTCGCGGCCATTCCAGAGGACAATAAAATACTTCCCACACCCTTCATACCGTTAGTTTCATGAATGAGAAATGTTAGAGCGCACAGCGTGGGCGAGGGTTGTTTACTCCACCTACCGTTAACCATTCTTCAGTTACGAAGGATGCTGTTGGGCGTGGGTTGTACAGCTATATCGGAAATTGTTGCACATTCCTGGAAATATTCCCTGAACTATTACAGTTATTGTTGGTTACGTTCATGCCTCTTGAACTAACAAATTATTATACTCCGAGTACGATAATGTTGCTTCCACACACAAGTGGGCCCTCATCAAATTTAATTTTAAATTCCACAGTAAATACAGCCTACCTTTGAGTTTATATATCACTTGCCTTACACGGAACTGAACTAATGATTTTTCAACTTTTAACAAAAATTTAATTATTAGTTTCCTCTACATTCTTTACAGGAAACCTTTATTTAAAACTGAGGTAACACCTCAGCCAAAAAGGATGAAAACTGCTCCGATATATGTAGGGATAACATTGGCAGATGTTCCTTAACTTCTCTCGATAATCTACGAAATTATACAATGCAGAATATTTTGTAAATATGAGAGTGCTCCAATAACTTTTGGATAACAAAGCACACAAACTTCAAACTTTTGTAGCTACCATACCTTTGGTGCCATATAACTTCACATAATACAGAAACCTCCGACATCTATATTTAATGAAACAGGGCGAAACGATAGCGATTTCTCACTGTCAGATTAACAACTGCGATATGTTATAAATGTCAGAAGAAGTGCAACCATTAAGAGAAATGATGTTCTTAGTTGTTAATTATAAATGGGTCGACTGAGCAGTTTCTTTAGTTTCTCCGTTTATACCATCATTTATCACACGTTGGTAATAAATGTGTTACATTGTGCAGAAGAGAAATCCAAAAATATCCATAAGGGCTATGTATCGCTTTTGTGATTTTCTTCAAAATACCATACATTTCAAATATTTAAACGAGAAATGTAGCACGAATGAATTGGTATCTAGGTAATTAATTCGAAACCTAAACTAAAATATCAGAATATTTTAATAAATAAATTAAGATATAATAGCAAAACAATAGTGCTAAAAGAATAAACCATTTATATCGGAAGAGAAAAGAGGGAAAAAACAAATATACAAATGTAAATTAATAAACTTTCATTTCATTAGATAGTAAAATATAACAAAGTAATACTACATTACAAACAAAATCTCAGAAAAACACAAGAGAGAATGAAAGGAGACATTTAAATATAATTTATAAATAAATGTAAGTAAAGAAGTAATGTGTAGGTAAATGATGAACGTATGCAATGAAAAATGATTCCTTATCAAAGACAAGCCATTAGGATAAGAAAGAATTGTTAGTACACCAGAAGCCAGAACTTCTAGAAGAGAAGGAATTTTGACAAAAACACAAGAAGATGGAGAGCATTTATTCCGCAAGAGTGGCGTTGAGTTTGAACTCTCAAGTAAATAAGATTTGTTCTTCATATTTTGTAATAAAACATTATATTAAAAGAAAGAGAAAATGCCATTTGTAAGAAATGTCAATAGAGTAAAAGAATTGTCGATAAAAGAAATTTCAATACACAAAATTTTGAAAACTGAGTCTCACTGTTGTCAGGGGATTTTAATCAAGTTAAATTATTTTATTTGTTAACGCTACCAATTGCAAGGATCATAGTATCATCGCCGCCGATGTGCCGGAATTTCGTGCACCAGTGAATCTACTGAGACGAATCTCTCGCTTTTTTTGCAAACTTAAAAGCTACCAGTCTAAGCCGAGCTTGAACCCTGGATCTTGGGGACAGTAGACCAGCTAATAACCAATTATGGAGACACCCAGAATAAAAGGTTTATATTAACAAATTGTATTAACAAATACTTATTTTTAAAGGGAAATCATATTTATTTAATTTTAAAAAATTCTGTATTTTCAAAGCACCACATTACAAAACAAACACATTAAACTACTCCAAATATTAAATGCAGATATATCTTGACTTTTTGGGGGGGATAGCCTATAAACTACTTTTCATTTTAAAGACGTTTGTATAAAAGTAAGACGTAAGAGATAGACAAAACCTTACTGTACAAAAATATAGATCTCGTTAAAGTACACAATCTACGCTAAACAAAGTGTTTTCTATAATTAAATATTTCCAAGATATTCTTTGATATATATTTGAATTTTCAAACACACTTTTTTAAAAATGGTAAGTCGGTATTCTTTTCTTTTTGCGGTTATACAGAGAGCATGAAATTTAAAAGCCATCACGTAGCAATACGCATTTTAAAAATCTGACAATCGCTGTATCCTACTGTATTTTTGTATGACATACCTACAACATTATGTGTAAAATTGCTTTTCCACTGGTGATTTGCATTTTGCGTGCTGTAGTTGGTGGTTGGTATAGATACGCAGCAGTAGGTTTGGTGGCCTATCTGTGCAGGGGCTTTATGCTTTCGGGAGCACAAATATATGAAAAAAATGAGTTTTCATGTGGTCAGGAAACGTGATTTTGAAGCTAAAAGTTTAACTGATAATTAATCAACTGAGTAAAAAGAGTACTGGTACGCAATTATTAACCACATGTCTTCTTCATAAGGTATATTGTGATTGTGTTGAGTTAGGTTATGTTCTGCACTGAGACGAACTATAATTTTCTAACTTGCATTCGTGCGCTAAGTATAATAGCAATTTCACTTTAATTGTTTTAGTTAAGTGTATGAATAAATATAACTATGCACACCAAATACAAACATGATATTTAGTTTTGGTAACAAATATTTTTCTACTTCGATGTATCACATGTCCTTTATGCAATTTAACCTCCAAAAACTGGCCATACGCCATAATAATCTAAACTAATTAACCATTTTAGTTTATTTTATTTTTGTGACCCAACTTAATCACTAATGTTAATTTTGAAAGCTGAGATTTATTCTTAAATGTAACTAACACAGGAAAAATAACAAAAAAACGTATGAATAAATTATTATTCTAATTTTCGGCCAAGCCAGTAGCATGGGGCCATCCCCCCTGCAATTGAAGTTCGTCCCATCATAGGTACAATTGCTGTGATTATTCGCGAATATATTCCACCATTCATATTGGTGGGATTTGTTAATTGCCATATTGTCGATTGGGATATCATGAATGGTTCAGAGGGAAGGGAATAATGCTTTGCAAATCTACCAATCAGATGGCAGTATTAACGGTATTAAAATCAGTCGCTTGGGAAGGTGCGTTATACTTTGTTCTAGATGGTGGAAAAACAACTGAATGAAAGCTATCATGATTTGAAACACCGCAGGGCAAACGAAATTGAAAAGCAAATAAAATATCGAATGCTGAAGGAGGCTGAAGAATAATTTCATTGTTGTCGACTGTCGAATAATTCTAAAGTTTTCATTCGAGTTGTGCAACTCTAATGTGATTAGTTCTTTATTAGAGTTATAGAGCTACTCAGATGCGGAAGCACAACATTAGTTGATAAGCTGTTACTGCCTCTCTTTCTTGCCTCCCATAAAATTAATAACAGGATCGCAGTAGATTGAGACAGGTTGTATATGAATTATTTAAATAGTATAACATCATAAACACTCGGCAGTCCACATCAAGAAGACTAATAACGATACCTCGTAATTCCTTGATTTACATTTCAGGCCGATATAGAACATGTTGGCAATGACCACTTCATTTTATGACAGGAGAATTTGTGTTCTGGAGTGATAGAATTATTAACTGAACACCAAAAACTCCCAGCAGCGCACGTCAAAGGTTGCTTCATTTTGAATGGTTCGATGGACACAGTCAAGGACCAAATCATTGTCTCTCACATGCATGTTCGAAGAGAAAGTCACTGCTACGAGATATTATGCTTTGTTGAAGACTATTTAGATACTTTGTATACTCAACAGAGTGGAACAAACTCAACTCATGCCGTACACAAACCATAAGTAACTTCTGAACCCAAGTAAGGACGCTGGCTGTATGGGGAGCTATAGCTAAATGGTTTTAAGAACATATACTTTCTTATTTCTTTTTGTTAGTTGAGGAAAGTGGCGATTACTTACCTATACCTATGCGGAACTTGCATAGGTGTGCTTAATGGTCTGATACACAGAACAAGGCGGCAGCACCAGCCAACAAAATGAAAACCTGTCTTCCTGACGTACTCTAGACAGGTTAAGAAATGCAGTTTGACCAGAGTAGCCATGTTCATTTCTTCCTGTCGTTCCTGTACATGTGTGTAGATAAGTTTTGCAACATAGTCTCTGTAGGAGCGCTAACTTCTGGACAACAAATTTGCGAGTGACGATGTGCATGTGAACACTATTGGAACACTGCTGATAGACTTGTACTGAACTATCAAGGGAAGGTGGATCTGCTCTTGGTAGATTTTTCAAGTTTAAACGAGAGGAAAAATGTGCTTGATGGGTTCCAGACAATCTTAAAGAGGAAAACACATGGCAGAGAATGGAAATAGCGAGATTGTACTTGAACGATATAGACGTGCACATGAGTGTTTCCTTCGGCCTATCATAACTTAAGATCAAACCTGGTTTCGATGCTACTAAACAAAATTCAAAGAAAAAAAAAGTTGTCGGTAAGAATAGGAATCACTTAAGGTCATGTTCGTGATTTTGACGGTATCACTATCTCTCATTCTGTTCCAGTCGTGTAAATGTTACATATTAGAATTACTTCTGGAACACCATTTACGAACAGCTGTGCGCTGTAAATGTCCAGACCTGAATGCTCATCCAATCGTGCTACATGTTCGCTTGTGTGGTTAATTATTTCGCAGATGGAACTGGGTCATTTTGGAGCATGCTCCATACACCACAGACATAAGCCGATGCGATTTTGTCCGTTTCCCGGTAATGAAATTACCACTTAGAGGAGTTTGCTTTAGAACTAGACAGGGAATGATAGCAGTCTGTTCGAAGATTGGAGCAACAAGAATCTATGAATAGCGTATGCTCTCTCTTTGAAGTGTAGTGGTGGGTTAATTTATTCATATTGGGAGAGTAATTCTGAGCACGGCACAGTGTGGCTGTTCCAAAAATGTTTTCCCCCTTGTTAATTCAAATTTGCCACTATTTATTGTATGACACGTATCTGTTGGCCGTGGAAAGAGAACCGCATTTTAAATATATCACGCAGCGACTAGCTGTTAAAGGATTTTCTCATCCTTAATGCCCACTGTATTCCCATTGTACCTACAAGGAAACATACTATAAACATTACTACATGTGTTTATCTCAACTTGAAGAGGCAAAGAATCAGCTTGTATAAGAATAGCTTATTGAATTGGTAGTCAGAGCCTGTGCATTTAACACGTGAAAGGAGAAACCTAGAAATATGATAAGATTAAGAAATAAAGCAAGAATGACTCAGAATACATCGTGAAAAGCAGAATCAAATTACTGCCATTATTTTTGCCTTCAAAAATACTAGATATAACGATGGAATCTGATGCCTTTATAAGGCTACGCCAGGCAGTGGAGACGATAATGACTCGTTTTATTGCTTCACGTTTCACAAGAAGGGTGTAATATAGTATCTTCATTTGAAAGTAGCACTGACAGTTCCATTTACTGCCACTTGTAAGAGAACATAAAACATGTGCTTAGATCACGTTTCTGCTAGGTGAGCAAAAAACCTATTACTGAAGAACACATCGTAAACTTCACCTACCTGCTATAGCTTACCTCCAACTGAAAAATTAACTTAGAAGTTAGTGCTGGTATCACAGTGACTTTTTTTTCTGTACTACGTATCTATATGAAGTAGAAGTATTGCGGTTCGATACTTTACGGTATAAAATACAATACTAATAAGCTAAATTGCCGCGAGTCGCTGATAGGATAATGGGGAAGTTTCCCTGCAGCGACCGCTAAATCTACATAATCCGAGCGCAGTCCTTAGGTGCTCCGGAGTGCCGATAATCGAAACACTTCTGTAAGACTATAAAACACAAAGCATAAATGCGAATTTCAGAAGTACAGACTCTGTTATCAACTTTACGTCCCTGCTACAACGTTCCTCCTTATGTTGCCTACATCGAAGGTTATTTCCCTATGAAACACTACTGTGACATTTTACATTGCTAAATTCGAAGAATTGTATTTCCATTCTAGTTTTGAGAAGGCTTCCTACCTAAACATTTGCACGCCATTAGCCTTGGGTTAATAGATTTCTTGTCCACTGAATTTATCGAACTTCTAATTAACTTAGCTACAGTGGTTCATATTAATTGCTTTTCCTTAACACGGAAATCGTCAATGACCAGTTTCTTTCCAGAAACTGTGATCTTCGTTTCTCACGTTATACATTGGATTTAGAACACAGCAATTATTTATTTATGTCCCTAATATTTATTTGTAAAATTATTAGTATCAATCAAAATTTCCGAAAAAACACAAAAAACACTGGAAAACGCATTATGTTTTATTTTCTGAAAAACGGTTCTTAAGGTGTTGATTAAAATAACATTATAGGTTTGAGATATATAAAATGTATGCGTTGAACTTTCTGGAAATAGCCTGTGAAGTCCTCTTTATTTTGAAGGACTTTCGTGTAATGTTAAAAATGTATGAAACGTTAGGGATGTACAAAAACTATGGATGTTTTCAAAAAAAATATTTCAAGCAACTATTCTGTGTTACAGTCATTTCTCAGATATTTGCTGTTATTTTAAATTTTAATACTTTGGAGCTTTTTGAACTGCTGTCACTATTCAGATGTTTCTCTTGATATGAGGGAAAGAGATTGAATTTTAAGCCTAGCATACAGAGATCAGTTTTTTTTTCATTTTTTTTTTTTCAAATTTGTAGTACCATCGAAAACCCTGCAACATACATTACCAGTACGTCACGCACAACTACCGAGTTATAAGTAACTTCAAAAAGAAGACGGGAATTCAGTAACACCATGTGTTAAAATAATCTAATGTTTTATTTTACCTATTAGTTTAAACAATTTAGATTCTGCTTTTAGATAATTATTGATTCATCACAGTTTCGAAAATTAAGGATATCTTGCCCTAAAACGTCAGCTTCCCTCGGAGGGTGCATCTTTTCTGTTCATGAAATTTGGTAATCCCGGACAGTCTCCGAGTATTAGTTTATAAATATGGCCGTTTTCATCTAATTTATTCCGATAACTTTTACAACTTTTACATCAGTCTAAAATTGACATTTATAAAATCAAGATTGCAATTATAATAAAAAAATCAACTGTATGGATATTTAACACTTATCTGTCATATGACACGTAATTATGCATGACGAAATTACAGCCCGAACGCCTTAGGATTGTCAAACACAAAACCTCTCTTGATCTTTCGCAATAGCAACAAACTTGCTTGGAGAACAGTAAGTACCCTTCGTCGCACCAGAAATGCATTCATTCACTTCCTCACTAGCTCTTCATTCATTCGCGAACCCTCCGAAAGCTTACACAGAACGTTCTAGAATGTTCTGAAGGTGGGGTTCAGAAGGGAAACTTCCAGAAGATTCTGGTTATCTGACGATTACGTTTGCTTATACGTGTATGCCGGGGGACAGCGATACTTATCCCTGTTTAACTCTCCACTGTCAGGCGCCAACCTCTCGAAGCTTGGGATATAGCCACCGCGTCCCAATATTGTATTCTGATTATTTTGAGATCAAGTATTCTGTTATTCTCATTATTGACAGTACTGTTTAATGTTTCATAACACATTCATTGCTCGTCTATTTAGTATGGCGTGCCACAACGCTTATTTGATTTCAAGCAGCACAAGTAAGAAATAGTGGCGTGGCGTGCCTTGGCATGGCGTGGCGTGGGTGATTCATAAGTGTTGCCAGTTTCTTCAGACTTGATCTGGAGAGCGGCAATCGCAAATTCAGAGGGTTTTCAGGTTAATAATATATAGTTTGTATGCAACTTTATTAAACTTGTGGGCATGGCATTGCTCAAATAAAGCTTGTCCCTATTCCCATCGAACAATTGACTGTAAACCGTTATGCTCTCCAGCACCATGTTTGTGCTATGAGCTTTGCACCAGATTTGAATTGCTCCATGAATTCGAACAAAAGTTTGGACAAAGTAACTGCTATGCGGTCGCTGCTAATGCCACAAAACTCCACAAATCTTTCTTCAACCCGTCCCTCTGATGTGGCGTAACGAAAAACAGTTGATAGTTGAGATTTATTTGATACATTAGTGGTTTTGTCCATGATTACTGATATTAAACTTGTCTCACTCACCTCAATCTTTATTTCATTAATCCAAACACGAGGAATGCACTCAATAATGCCATTCCGCATGTCATTTAACGTTCCTGAACACATAGTCACAGTCCGAAGATGTTCCTGTAACTTATACGTTTGAGCAATTAAGTGTAAGAGCTCTATGTAGTTACCTCTGTTATCGGAATTTTCGAACTCGTCATGCTTTTCAACTGAATTCTTAAACGCGTCACTCAAAGAAGTGTCAAGTCTAGTTTTTCAAAACTTTACTTACATTACAATTGAAACAATATGAGTTTTTGAATTTTCATGACGAATCCTCAAGACGTAATAACTATCCATATTACTGATGCCATATGTGGTCCACGCATTCTTTTCATTACAAAGTAGCAGGTATAGCCAACAAAACAGGGTCAATAATTTGTCACAACCACTTAGCTAAGAAATCTCGTTATACCAAGAGATACTGAAATGCCTTTCAAAACCCCCGTGTTATTTAGCTTTTAAGGTTTGAGATCCGGAGTTACCTTCCTGTTAAAATTATGTAAAATTTTTCACCGAAAGAATACGAAATCAAGGACCGATTTAAAAGATTTTCGATCACACAATCACAGTCACTTTTACCCGCAAATCATGATGGCATTATCATTATTCTTATTGTACATTTAATATTAAATCATTCGCCATATTATTGTTATTCGTAAATAATTAACACTAAAACTGAAAGTTTACCTTTTCACTGCACTGGCAACGATCGTGCTATACACAAGTAGACAAAGCCTCGCTGGGTCACCCACGTGCCACGAGTCTGTAAGTTCCGAGTTTGCCGGTGAGCCCCACTGGCAAAATAACGAGCTACGAGGGCTGTTCAATAAGGAATGATCACAATTTTTTTTGACAACGTACCTTTACTCATCCTCATAATTTTGATGGTCATTTTCAAAATAGTCTCCCCTGAATGCGATGCACTTGTCCCAGCGTTTCTGCCAGTCTTCAAAGACATGCTGGAATCCATTTTTTGAGAGATCCTTCAAAATCGCCTCCGTAACCTTCACCACTGCTTATGTTGATGGATAATACCTCCCACGAAGGCGTTTTTCCAAGTTAGTGAATAGAAAAAGGTCACATGGGGTTAAATCCGGACTATAGTGAGGGCTAGGGATGCACTTCACGTTGATGTTTGCAAGATATTCAGCAACACTATTGGTAATATGCGGCTGCGCATTATCGTGGTGCAGCATCCAGCCTGCTTCATAGAAATGTGAACTTTTGCACCTGATATGGACTTACAATGTTTTCAGAACATCCCTGTAGTATTGTCCAGTTACTGATGTGTGTGCAAGTACAACATGCTGATAAACCATTCCATGAATATCAAAGAATGAGATGACCATAACTTTCCCAGCAGAAATAACCACTTTTGCTTTTTGGGGGGTTGGTAATGAAGGAGATTTCCACACTGCGCTTTGCTGTTTGCTCTCAGGATCAAAATGATGTGGCCAAGTTTCATCAGCAGTGATTACGTTTGAAAGAAGCTCCGGATCTTCCTCTAACATCAACGTTAACTGCATGTTACCTCCATTGCAGCGGTAGGCGATACTGAACATGTCTAAACTCGCCTGGTTCTGACAGGCGGGGACCAGGAGTACCAACAATGAAATTATTATGGCGTGTTTGTTTCACATTAAGCTAACAGAATATAATAAGATTAAATTTTAATGAGAAAAATTATGACCGTAAAAAGATTATGATCATTCTTTATTGAACAGCCCTCGTATTTAGAAAGGAGGATGCTATACGACCGTCCTCGGAGGATCGGTCACAAATTAACGCAACTAAAATGTGAAAGTGAATGCACTTTTCATTATTATTTGACAAAAAGTAATGTAAAATTTGGAAATACTTTCTTCAGTTTGTTAGCTGTTGCTGGCGGTAACAGAGGCAACATTAACGCCATGCCACTGGTAAGATATAATTATTATATGTAACTAATTTATGGTGTTTATCAAGATTGCCTCTATGGAGGTTGCTGTGAAAACAAAAGAAGTCACACGCTGAAATAAAGTGAAGTCATCACAATAGAAGCCTATTGAAAGTTCCAATAGATTTCCATCATTTAACTTTATCATCGTTCCCAACATGAGAGTTTGTTTCCTCCACAAACTTTCTAGGTGTATGAGTGGGCTAGTTCTTAGAACGAAATACACTAATACACTCGCACTTCTTTCTTTTCATCCTTTGCTGATTGAAGTATATGCCAACTTACACCTCTATTTTGATTTATTCGGTATTAACGCGTCACATGCACTTTATCAAGTTTCTTCAATTTCTACGTTGCTCGATAATGACGTAAAAATAAACCAAACTGCTAACATAACAAGATAATATGTCGACACGGAAAACAACATTTTGTCCCTATTCACTTCTAAAATATAACATCTATCTTCAGTTTTTTTTTTTTTTTTTTTTTTTTTTTTTTTTGTAATTTACGTCCGCCCCAACGTCAAGTTATATCGGACGGTGAATGAATTGGGTGAAATGATGCTCAAATGAGTCCAGGGTCCATGGAGCTTAGAGTTACCCGACATTCGTCTTGAAGGATAAGGGAAAACCCCGGAAAACCCCTTATGTAGGTAACTCACCCTGACCGAGATTCGAACTCGGGACCCCTTGAACGTGAGGCAGACATGCTACCATTTACGCTACCGAGGAGGGTTATCTTCAGTAATAAACATCAGTATTTCAGCTAATATTTCGGTTAGGATGTGCATACCCATTGTGGCAAAAGAAAAAGTGTGGAATAGACATTTGTTAAGCAAATAATTTACTAAACAGTATCGCAGTATACAATCTCTTACATTTTATAACAAATTGTTGGTTTCGTCAGACAAATTCATAACCGCTCTTGGGATTACCAATGATGATGTTTCTACCATACAATGTTACACATAGGATCAGCCTCCTAAGTGTATAGAATTACCTCGAAATAGTTCATATGCTATTGCAACACAGAAACAGGGAAAGCTAACATTTGATCCATTAATCCTCTTGGCTCTTCAGATACAGAGAAGCTGAACACACAAGGGACTAAGTATATTGTTTGTTCTGGGATTCCAATAGAATTACGGGCTTGCTTCTTCAGCCAGGAAAGATCGTTACTTATTCATTGCAGTCATTTTATTTCGTGGCAACTTCAAACCATTCTTCTTATGCTACACGAAACAACCTAACAGTTCCATGTTTCTATTGTTCATTGGAAGCTGCGGTAAATGCATCACTCCAAACATGAAATCAGTGTTTGGTTTGTAAATACATGTTCATTTTTTTATTCCTCTATCACTATTATAAGCCAGCGAATCAATATACAGATTCTATCATATACTCAGGTCTCCGAACCCAAAATGACATATTTAGAAACAATGTATATCTGTGCGTGAGTGGGAGAAAGAAAGAGAACGACATAAAACAAAAAGGAAAAGTCGGAAAAAATGCCAAACTTGGCACTGGGTTTAAGGATCGTCCAAAGATGCGACGCAAAATTATTTACATGAGCAATAAACTGTTGAATTTTCGCCGAAATCCTGTCAAGACTTCTTCATTGGAAGGAACTTCGTATAATTTGCTGTAAAACCATAAGAGACGCACAAAACAAAAGAGAAACCTGTAGAGATAATTAAAACACACATTTACCTCACTTTTTTTTTCTTGGCATTAGCCATTTTTAAACACTCTACGTTCAAACGTTTACAATTTATCAAAAGTTGCTCCATTTTACGAATATTCTTTTTCCTTGCATCCCAAGAACATAACAAAATATTATAACAAAAGTAGTGACATTTTAGTTAATTTATCAACAGTCAACTATTTATCTAAAGAACATCAAAACTCAAGTGGAGGATTATAAAAAATAAATACAATAAATTTGGGGTCGTGGTGTTTGGTGAAGATAACTCTAAAAAGAAATGAAGATCGCAAACAAATCAGTGGATTTTTAAGTCCTCCAACGTTAATTCATATTGGGCGATGAATGAAATGTGTGAAATGATGCTCAAATAAGCCCAGAGTCCATAGAGCTTAAAGCCACCAGACTTTCATCTTTCAGTATAGGGGAAGACCCCGGATTATTCAGATAACTCGCCCTGGCCGAGATTCGAACTCGTGACCTCTTGAACGTGAAGCAGACACGCTACCATCTACACTACAGAGGTGGGCAAAGTCAAATGCTAGGGAGAAGATAAAGACAAATGTCAAGGAGGTGATAAAAATGTGGGATAAGCAGCCATGATTGCTTGAATCAGGTAGTTTCGTAGTACCTTATTGGTCAAAAGTAGTATGGCGTAGCAAGAGTTGGAGAGGCAACTTAATTCAGCTGATTTATTTTGCCGTGAGGAGACAGAGTAAAGAAATATTTTCACAGGCCCTAATAAACATTATTCGGCAATTTAATTCTTGAGTTAATCTTGTTTATCCACAAACTTCACTGTTCTAAGCACTACAATCAAATCTCCATGGTGTTTCAAAGCTGAACTAAAATGAACATAGGTACCGCGAAAAAAAATCGCCGTTCAAATAATGCAATTTTCTGAAAGCAGCAAACATCTTTATCTTAATGCTGCCTACTAGAGTAGATACTCAATATACTGTTCCAAGCATCGATCTTAGAACTTCACAATCGAGACATGAACCTTGCAAATCATGCCGGTTCTTTCAGCACCCATTATGCTGGCACATTTTTACCTCTCTTGAATTTTACTTCTCATCGCTACATTTTGGACCACCACTTTTGAAAGAACTATTGTTTCATCTTTGTGAAATTTTATTTACTAAATATTTATGCACAAATTTATATCAAAATACTTATAAACATAAGTAGTGATTTTCGAATCTGTCAAGCATAGAGTTTCAATATGAATTCAAAATCACCAATTTTCCATCTTCAAAGCGGCTGAGTAGGCCATTCATTCAGTATTAGGACATAGGGGATGTGCTTCGAAGTTTACAGATATCTAATTTTTAACCCTCTGTTTAATTCTTTGGATTTGGAGTTGCATAATTCTGAATATAAATCAATGTATTAAACTAGCTACACTAGTTAGTATTTTAAGCGTGATTTGAGAAGAATTAAAATACTATGTCTGTGTCGTCTACTTGTGAAACAATAACTATAAGAAATAAAAATAATGCATAAGGAAAGTATGCAATGCAGTGATATTTGTGTGATCTTAATTACATTGCTTCCATAGAAATGTAGAATTCTTTCTAACAAGTTTCTTTCAGCGTTTCTGAGCTTTCAACGTGTAGCAATTTTTATATTATATATTTGTAGGGATTCGTTCTTGGAAACTTCTTATGGCGCTTGTATTTTCTTTGAATTGTTATTTACCTCTCTCTTATTTTTTTCTTTCCTTTTCTGCACAGAAAAAATTTTTCTCTGGCCTCAGCTTCTTGCTTATTTTCCCCCTGTGCCGCACGAGTTACCTTCAATAAGCCATCCATTCTTGTTTTATTTTGCGTATTTCCTGCAGGTTTTCTTATTAGTTTCTGATTCCACAAAAAAAAAAACATCTCTTTTAGTAACACACAAACCTCTCCCTCAATCCAATTCTGCATACAATAACATTTGCAGTTTCCAAGTATGCACCAACCTTTGACCTTTCTTGCGCAATTATCTCTTTATATCCTCCGGTTTCTCCCCACTCTTCTCGACAATGTAGCGCGACTTTATTCTTTTTAATGCGGTATCGCTTACTTCTTTTGACTATGGAGATTTTATTTTATTTACTTCTCCTTTTAAGGAAAGGAACATATGGAAATCCCAAAATCCACATTTTTAATGATGATGAAGTATGAAATACAAAGGTAAATCATATTTCAACGATGCTATTTTCAATATAAGAGTTGGTTTACAGTTCAATACACACACACACACACACACACACACACACACACACACACACACACACACACACACACACACACACACACACACACACACACACACACACACACACACACACACACACACACACACACACACACACACACACACACACACACACACACACACACACACACACACACACACACACACACACACACACACACACACACACACACACACACACACACACACACACACACACACACACACACACACACACACACACACACACACACACACACACACACACACACACACACACACACACACACACACACACACACACACACACACACACACACACACACACACACACACACGAAGTTATTCTTATCACAAAGCAAACCGCTGTCATGAATATTCAACTGGTGAATTTGAAAATGAGGGCGTCAATTTAAACATTTCAGAAATTACATATTATCAAGCAAATGCCCAGAGAATTTATCTTCTGAATTGTTTCTCTTTGAAACACTATTTCTCAGCAAGGAAATGCTACAGAAATACAATTTTTGTTGTCAGTGACTCAGAGGGCACTGGAAACTTGCTCATTTATTTATAGACAAACCACTTACATTCGATGAACTTAAGTGTATACTGAAATGTTACTGGAAAGCGGACAATACTAAAGTTCAACAATGTTGGAGGCCTGAATTAGGTGTACCCATACCGTTTACAATACCGAGAATCCGAGACAAGTTTGAAATCGATGGAATGGTGCAGGATCTCTTGAAATGGTGGCGCGGAAGAAAGAGAAGTCCCAAGATAATGAGAGTTGGTGCAGTCATGCAGGATTTTGGACTATTCCCAAAGAACTCATTGAGGCAGTGATCTCATGAGACTGGCAGTGACAAATTTGGTATTTACAGTTTTTTGAGCTCAAAAATGGAAACCTTACGTTCTTGTCGACGACTAAATGAAGACACACATGGGCGACAGCAATTTTGTGAGTGGTTTATGAACAAATGTGATGAAAGGAGAAGATTTTCATTCATTTTACCTCCATGATCCCTTTGTACTGCTACGAAATGTGCAATTTAACTACAAGAATTTCTGCAAACGTTTACCTCAAAACAACATGAAATAAGTAGAAAATTTAATTTTCTAATAGTATTTTGCAGAAGCTATATCAAAATACAGGATAATCGGCAGAGAAAGTCTATAAATGTAACATGGCTATTTGTAAACTTGAAAACTGAATTCTATGTACTGCAAATCGTAAATTGTCATTATTTCCAACAGTTTGGAAATTTCGCGTTGTGCCTGTCTGTACTAATCACGTAATGACGGCACATGTGTTCGACACGTTACTTTTGAAGTTCGGCGGCGCCAGATCACAAGGACAAATGGTTTATTTAAAACGTATCACATCTTGGAGAACTTCCCGACGGCAAACTTAGATTGCGACAGAACTTAAGTCTCGAGTTATAGGTCACAGGTAAGTCTGGACTGTGCCAACACTGTTTTCCCTTCTGTTGAAGGTTAGTCGGTACCCGCTCCAGGGAATATACCATTGACAGTAAATACATTCTTCATCAAGTCTGTTTATATAGAGCACGTTCAAGTTTTTCTTAAAAAATGTGTACAGATTAAACATGGTGGTTTTATGGGTGTGGCTACAAAAACTCGGCTTATTGCCTCACATTTTTACTTTTTCTGTCTCTTGTTACCATACAAAATCCGATATCGAAATTTCACTGTAAACATGTGTTTTTAAATAAACGACAATGGGTATAGCATATAATGGTTTGGTTGTTAGCCGAGGTTGTTTAGTCAGATCACCACCATCACAGAATTTATACGCATAATGCCATCACATTGTTCTAATGAAGCACATTCAACTGTTTTCCTCTCCACTGAACATTTCAATTTCCTGTTTGCCTTCCAACAAAAACTCACAGACCTAGGTATCGGAAACCAATCATTAACACTCTATCCAATAATAAACTTTTTGTTCCTTTCGAACAAAACGTTTCGAACTCTCTTGTACTCGAAAAAAAAAAAATCAGAAAAAGGACCGTGGGCTTCATAACTCCAAAACGAAAAGTTGGTTAAATACCAAACTTGATATTTAAATTATGCATATTCCAAGGAGGCGAAATAAACATTTTCAACAAATTTCCTCACTATTATATATTTTTTTTAATTAATGCAAAATTCTTTACATTCATACTACAACTAAGTATAACTTATATATAATAGCTTCAATATCATAAATAAGTCACTGTTTGGCAGTACTTTATTCCAATGAATAAATGCTGCTATTTGCCTCTTTCATGCAAAACACACATCACTGCACTGTCTTCAGGCTTTATGCTTTTTTAATCTTCTTGATACAGCACTGGTATCCTACAGTACTTGAACCACAATAGGATTTGGATGGCAGTAAAGTAGCTTTTCGTGCTTCATTACATTGGTTCCTCTTTATTCGCTGATGGTGTCCATTTTTGAATTCCTATGGATGTTGTAATTCCTGATATACCTTGGTGCATTAACAATACCACATAGTACTTTGTTTCGAAAGTTTTGTATAATTTTAATATTAGATTTCTTGGGGCAGCCCCAGATCTGAAAGCCATACATCCAGATAGGTTTTAATATCTGCTTACGGAAAAGCAATTTATTATATATAGTAAGTCTTCCTAACAGCCAATACATTCTTCTATACTTTGTCAAGTTTTTCTTTTTAACGTGTGCCTTCCATTTTAGTTTAGCATCAAGTGTCATGCCCAAGTACTTGGCTTCGTTTGAATATGGAATTATTTGTTTATTTATAAATACAGTAACGTTTTTACTTTTCTATTTGTGAGTGATATGAGTAGATTTTGTCTCGTTAAGTTTAATGCACCACTTCTTAGTCCAGGCATTTTCATTTACTTTCTTTTATATGAAAAATACTTTTTTTTTTGTGGAAATGTCCTCAGAAGTGCCCATCATCCTGGAAGACCTTAGCATAACTGGTAAACCTGAGAGATAAAGCCTTAGAAAAAAAATGTAAATCTCGTTAAACTACACAGTTTACATAACTGGAAGTTTTTCCTGGACTGTTATGCCGTGGTCTGCTGGAGTTAGAATTTCCAGACGTTTCGTCCACAACTGCGGCGGACATCTTCAGTGGCGCGGTCGTAGTCTCCTTGGAAACTATATATATGAACACACACATACAGTGTTTCAAAACAACACTGAACGAACATATAGAAGTAGTTGCTGAGCTTCTATGTTACACATATAGATAGTTTTTACCGCCAAATAAGTCACATTAAAAAAACGCTCCAGAATGATTGTGGTTTAGGCAGTGACAGGAGCAACGCCACGTACCTCCCGCTACCGAAGGAATCGCAGGTAGGTGACACCGTATCGCCTGCTGTAGCTGTTTGTAAACATACCGACATACTCCACGGTAGCTTGCTACTATTACAAATTTATTTTGCTTATGAAACCGCAATAAAGAATCTATTCTTTAGTTATGTGTTTATGGGTGTTTAACATGTTCCAACATTCCATTATAGCAGTCCATGACAGCAAATAAGCTAGTGCACATATGAAACTTAAACCTTTTAGAGGAAAGTTAATGTTAGTGAGGTTGACGATGGAAGCATTAAATGCTAAAAACAACAGAGAACAATATCAAAGAATTGTAGATAAAGTTAACCAAAACTAAATGCCTAATGCAATGAGACAAGCATTTTATTTCACTGTAATTAATAATACTAAATAGAACATTTGTAACTTAAAAGGAAGCTGTTGATTTTACAGTAACTGGTTGAAAGTACTGTATAATTAAGATCAGAGGAAAATGAGCAACTTTGGAACAGTCCGAGTCATTAGTAGACATTTTCACAAATAACTGCCGTTTGCCCCATTACCTGAAAGTTAGGCTAGGGTCACGAATAAAGACCAAGGAGTAATGCTTTTGTTTTCGTAGCCGGTGCGTCCCAATAACAACTTTTGAGGTTCGCACACCAGTGGTTCCTGCGCTGCTTAGTTACAAAATAATGTAAAATTTAATGCTGTATAAAATTATACCTAAGAGAATTTCGAAGCTGCGACACCGAAATTCGGACTGGTTAACTACCAAACAGCTATATTCGTTCGGTGTCGTTTTTAAACAACCTATATATAATATAATTATTAGATTATATAATATAATAATTTTATTTATTATTATTTTTGGGCACAATCATTTCAGATATTCCTTGTTATTGATTTATCTTTTCATTAAAAAAGAATAGTATGTCGTGGCTCTGCTTTGAGTATTGCCTAAACCTACTGTATTCCCCTGTTCCCATTGCACCTATAAGGAAATATGTAACAAAATCAATTGTACAAATGTTTATGTCGATTTATATTAAGTGCATAGGAGAAAAAGCGTTTGTAGAAGAGTCAATGAATATCCAAATGAGTGCACACATCAGATTTCCAATTTATCAAACTCCCCAATCCATCGTTCCTCTGCACTGAAAGAATATGAGACTGCTTTTGTAGCTACAACGTAAGCGCCAGTGGTTTTATTTTTTTATCTTTTTTATTTCTTATTTGTTTGTGTGTGTGTGTGCGTGTGTGCGTGCGTGCGTGCGTGCGTGTGTGTGTGTGTGTGTGTGTTCACAGAGTTTCTCGGACCTGTTTAGGTGTCCCTTTCCTTTGAAGTTCGACAGGGGCTGGACACGTCATTTAGAGTGGTGTTCCACTTGTCGCTCTAATTTCTTGTCACGTTTTATAATGTAGTGAGCGGGCGAGCTTTTATCTATTTTCTAAGAACTTGTTAAATTTAATTCCTATAATGCCCAGCTACTACATGCCTTGAATACCGAGTCCCTACAACACCTCCTCGCATATCTATAGCCATCAATTTACTTTCCCTATTGCTTACCTATATTAAATATTGCTTTCCACACAACGTTTGATACCTAGATATCAGCGTTACATGGTAAACTTTCCCATTATATTTTTAAAAATGTGTATGTGTATATTTTCAAACAATTGTGTGATATTTTGTACGGCAAATAAAGCGTGGTATTTCTTGAATTGTCTGACAATAGCCTGAGAAATATTCATTCTTAATGCATTTTACATAATTGCTCCGAGCGGGAAGGCTCAGACGGCTCGTATTTGAGAGGTCCGAGTTCAATTCATGTGACCTGCATACCTGACCTATGGGATTTTTCGGGGGTTTTCCTGGGTTGCCAGGAGAATCCTGGGTAGGTTAATTAAATCTCCCGAACTTCCTGTCAGTCATTTCATCTCCATTATCATTTCACATCATCTCTCCTCTGGTGGTTTCTTTCAGGGTAAAAGTGTCGGCGGGTGTCTCGGCACTGCATGGCAGGATGATATGCTCTGCCTGAAACTTCCTCTTCCTAATCTGGTGGGGCCGTTTCCGGACCGTAGTCGAATGAGCTGGCAGTTGTGCTGTGCTGCCAGGGAGTTTCCAACTGGTTAAGTGTAGGTTCCATGCCCTCTGCACTGTTGTGACTCCTTGGGATGGCCACCCTCTGTGTCCTCTCACCTCATAGTTCTTATCAGGAATGCCTCACTTGTGTCATAGGTAAAATAGATCAAGACTTGTCACAGTGCCGAATCCCCTCCGTACCGCAAACCAATTCAATTGCTAAACTGTAAGAGATAACCCAAAACCTTATTACACAAATATGTATATCTTGTGAACCACACAATTTATTTTAAAAATATTTATCACCTTAACCATTTCCAAGATATCTTTTGTTACCAGTTTGTATTCCCATATACTCTTTATTCAAGTAGTAAGTCTTTTTTTTTTTTTTTTTTTTTTTTTGGTGACCATTCGAAGCACATGGAATTTGAAAGCCAATACACAACAATCAGATTTTTGCTTTAGCAACGAAATTTGTAATGAAATGTTGTGTCTATTAACAAGAAGTAGAAAATGCAAGTTCTTGTAAGAATAGTTTGTATAAGAACCAGTAGAGAACGTCATGTGAATGCAAATGTCAGGTTCTCTTATTTCCTAATAATATTTTCGTATCCTACTTGAAGTTCACGGTTTGGTAATACCTACAGTTACTTCATTCGTATGTATATATGTATTATATATTATTATATATAACTTTACATATTGTAACAAATGCGAACACCTATTACTGCTAATCACTCTATATGTGTGTTCTAAGTGGTTACTGTGGCACTAACATTACACTTAGAACAAACACATGATCCACTGAATCGAATCACAACTATTGCTACTAAGTGATAATGTTATGAATAATGATGTATAATGTATAATGGATGTTTACATTAAGTTGCGTTCTTAGCAGAATGGTGATTATAGTCAGTCATTAGGTTGTCTGACGTGATTACAGGGTAATGCCGTCTTGATCACTGCAGTTCGCTATTGTAGTGTCAGTGAATACCTACCAGTATGCATTAGTAACTGAGAGAGTTTGTAATGAGTTATCTCTGACAAATGAAGATAATTCATAAAGTTCAATTTAACAGCGTTCCTGCTAGGTGTTACATTGCATCTAACTTTAGTTTAGTCCTGACTTTCTATTTTGCAATTGTCTGCACAAATTTGTGTGCACGTCTATAGCTTCACGAATTATTTAACACTAAACAATAAGTGCTTAGTTAAACCATGCGGAGATGGCATTCAAATTCTATAGAATCATCTCCGTCTCCACCCTCACGCTCGCAGCTTAATTGCAGGGGCTAGTTTACTACATCTGTGGTCCGCCATCTGCACGCACGGTGAGGTGACATCTAGGTCACTTGTTAGTGCCGGACGGCTGCCTACAAATTCGGTCATCACGTTGTATTGCGACGACTACTGGAGATCACCCCGAGATGAGGGAGTGGATAATGCCCGAAACTAGCTAGAAGAACGGATCAGACCATCAGCACAGTCGGATGAATGATACGTAAGATATGCAGTAATATTTTCGGATTATTCTAAATTCTTTACTTCATTCTTTCAGCAAGTTAAACCACCAAATCCAGATGATATTACCCCCCTGCAGTTGCTGTGATTACCTTCTTGGGTAAGGAGGCGATACAGAACGACTGGAATTTCAATAATTAAAACCTATGCTCTAACATTCAAATTGGTGGAATGCAGCAGAAAAGCCAAACCGTTTTTAAGTTTTGTTGGGTTATTTCAGAGAAAAACTTTAATACTATTATTTTTACAGCATTCAAAGGAAACTTAACAAATGTCGACTCACTTTATATCTAGAACTTATTTCACTATGCAAATAACTTTGTATTTAAGTTCAGAATCTTTCAAGGATCAAACACGAAGATTTTCAAGAAAATTCCCCCACCCAAGACCATTGTTAACGCAGAACACTTCGTAAATTTTAATATTGTAAAATTGGCTCTTCATTAATGCACCATATGTTTTAGATGCTTTTAAAAGAAATCAAAGTTTCTTAAACTGTCTGTAAATATCCTCAGAGGTCCTCTTCATTCTAGATAACTTTTGCATAACTGGTAAACCATAAGTCAGACAAAATATTGCAACAGACAAAATGTATAGTTTATTAAAACACAAAATTTATGTCTAATACTTTTACGGTGTGAACTATTTCAAGATATTTCTGGTTATTTGTCTTAATTTTACAATACTTACTAGTTTTCTAAAAAAGGAAGTCCTTACTCATATTTTTTATCCCTTGGCGACGAAAAAAGAACGAATTTTAAAGCCGTCACATAGCGATCAAAAGATATGACTATCTCTTAAAGTCTAACGTATTCCCATATTTGCTTTCCAGCTACAGGAAACACAGCAATATGATAATTGCAGTAAACGTTTCGCTTGACTTACATGAAGTGGATAGAGGAGGTTTGTAAGAATAGTTTAGCCGCTCAAGTGATGCAACACATTAGATTTTTTAGTTATGCTGTTCACACACACACACACACACACACACACACACACACACACACACACACACACACACACACACACACACACGCACGCACGCACACACACACTCACTCACACTTCTTGCATTCAGGGGTCGTCAAAACGTTTATTTATGGTGAAATATCGAGCAGTGAATCCTTGGATGGGTTACAACACCTTTTGTACCTATTATGTACGTGGTAGAGAAATTCAAATATTATGTTGTAAATCTGGAAACACAGAGAATTTAAATTTGTTTTGCAGGATGTAATTGGTTCTGGCCTTAAGAGGTTTGTGTCCCTGCTCATAGAATCAACGCTGGAGCTTTGTAATTACGCGCAAGAAGTAATCCCCGGTCAAAACTAGTAATTGCATCTGCCTTCAGATCATGTAGCAGAAGAAAAATGTTGATGGAGGGTAAGAAAGTGCATAATTAATGTTTAAAATTGCAGCGAAATTATCCAAGTCTGGATTACTAGTTTGTAAATTCCTCGTTGCTGGCTTGATGGGGAATAGGTAGGTATAAGTCGTTTCATAAACAAGATTAAAACTTTCACACAGTGAAAATAACGTTTGAACTGTTACATGAAAACTGGCATGCAGAACTTCTTCATTTTTTTTTTTTAATTTACGTTAAGTCCAACGTTAAGTAATATCGGACGATGAATGAAATTGGTGAAATGATACCCAAATGAGCCCATGGCCCATAGAGCTTAGATTTACCCAACATTCATCTTTCAGAATAACGGAAAACCCCGGAAAATACCTTCTCTAGATAATTCACCTGACTAAGATTCTAACTTAGGACCTGTTGAACGTGAGGCAGACACGCTACCATTTACGCCACCGAGGCGGGCAGGCGTGAGAGAATGCAGGAATATCAAATCGGCTTTAACAACTTATTTTTACTTCAATTTATATGGAAGTAACTCCACCCTCTTACTTTAAACCTAGAAATACTAGGATTTTATTAACTGTTCAGTGTTAAAGGCATTACAAAGAATTTTCAGATGTTTATTTCTCAGTTGTTGTTTTCTCAGGAATAAAGTAAACTCTACCATGCATCAAAGGCTATTGAATGTTTAAAATACAATAATAGTTCGGTGTAATATCCAGATGGACACAAAACATCCGTATCTTGTTTCAACTAGTGATAACTTAGTATAAGCGTACAAATAGTAAATAAAGAAACAACTTCTCCAAATCATTGTTTGAGTAAGAATAATGAAAAAACAAGTATGTGGTACAAGTAGTTGAACCAGACGGAGAAATTTTGAATGAATGAGTCAGTTTGAACAGTTGAACAGAATTATGTTAATCTATTACATTTTATATGTATGCAGCATTTCTTATTTCTTTCTTTGGTACAACGGTTCATTCCAAAACAGAAACATATGTTGTGTACCATAAATTATGTGAGCTTATGTGGCAAAATTTCCCGGAGTTCCAGCACGTTAGAAAATATGGACACATACTTGATTCTTCTTCCACAAAAATAGAACAAAATCTGATGTATTTTACTTACAGAACTTTCTCTAGTATTTTAATAACTATTCTTGTACACGCGTTTACTCTGCTTCATGTTAATCGAGATAAGCATTATTGTTAATGTCTGTGAGTACAAGGGAATAAGGGAATACAGTATGACAGTTGTGCGTTTTAATGATATCATTTTATGTTTAGTAAGGTCTTGTCTATCTCTTTACGGTTTACCAATTTTACAAAAGTCACCCAGAATCGTTGAGGACTTCAGAGGACATTCCCTTGAAATTCAAGATATACATTTCAATTGTCATGAAAATATCCTGAACATATGGTAGGTTGAAATTAATTGTTCTTTCACACTGGCCGTGTGTAGGCTAAATTGTGGAAACGTAGACTCAGACTGAAAAATTCAAGTCTGACTCTACGTTTCCATATGGTAGGTTGTTAGAGCCTTCTCTGAGAAAATCAACATTTTACATGTTAAGTGTTGTCTGAAGCTTTTTAAAATCTTTCTCTGACAACCTTGGAAGATGCTGAACTTAAAACACCAATGGTATATAACCGTATATATATAGGGTTTTCGTGAACTACACCTAAATAATTTCAGCGATTGTAGACGTGACTAATATAAGCAAGTTGAGCTATTCATGGCCTGCGGCTTAACATACTGAAGTTAATTGAGTTAAAGCTAATTGACATCAAATGCTGATAAGTAGGTATTTAAACAAGGTGGGTGAAATTATTGGATTAGAATGTCTTTAAAACTGCTTCCCGAATATAGAAATATCCATATTAGTAGCTCATTATTGGCGTTCTCAAGATGTAATGCCTGGAGATATCTCAAATCTCCGACTAATTACCTGCCAGTGCGACACTGAACAGCGATTGACTGCCTCCTTTCATTATATAACCCACTCTAATGGTGTGTATGTAATTGCTGTGGTGGCCCAATTCGTAGCACTGAAAACGAGAGTTCCAAAGGACATTTTTTCGGTTCCTATCCTTTACTTAATTTTTACTTCGTATTTGTAATACGTAAATTCTAATAGGAAGAAATGACATGATTTGTAACTAACTGCCTGAATAGCAGCTTCATGTGAAGTTACTCGATACACAAAAGGCATTTTGGACAGCGTACGGCAGTCGTTCCATTGTCGCTGACAACTTTGCATTGAAAACGCAGGTCGCCAATTCGAGCACTTCCTATAAGCCTGACGTAAAAAGTTACATTTCCATTTTATTTTGTATAAGTTCGTTCACCTTTTAAACCACCTCCCATATAGATGTACATCATGTGAAAGTATTGAACAGGATTTAACCTTTGTTAGAAATAATTCTAATTAATTGCACTACAAGGTGAAATTAAAACGTAAAATGCATACATTCCTAGAAGAACTGAAAGCTTAGACAAAATATTAAAAAATCAACCAAACGAACAAAAAAAACCAACAAAACAAAAATAAACAAAAACCAACAATAAAAGTAAAGAAGAATCGAACTCATTTACCTTTCACTTGAAAGCTAATGTCATAACCACTGCGCCAGAGAAAGCGCTTCGACACACCTCTTCATTTTCGTGTGTTGTACACGCAAATGGTATTATCATTAGCAGTAGCGTACTGGTAATTAAACTTATAGCCGTAACTTCTACATTTGAACCAATAGGCCATAAGTCTTATCTCAAATTACTTGTTTAAGATGTCTCCACTTGCTCTGATAGTATTTCGGTGTAGTTTATTAACATCCTATATTTTGGACAATTTATTTAATATACATATGAGATACAGTTTCACATTCTCCAATTAATGGAATTATGTCACTCTGGTATAATTCACAACGCTGTATATGGTAACAAGCTCTTGTAATTGATATAAATAGAAACAATTCTAAATTTTGAAACATGTACAACTGATGACTCAATTACGCTTGGAAGAAAATTATTTTTTTTTACAAGGAGGTTCAGAATTCCTAAAAAATGTATTTTCGTGAAATGCTGAAATCAATTTTAGGGGTTGAATACAATACCACCTCTACCTACAATAGTAGGTGGTAGAGAAAATAAACACTAAACCTTTCAGTTTATCTATACACACATTTTTTACTTGCTTTGATGGCAAGAAATTCGAATGTTCAAGCATTTCTGTCGATGACGATTAAATTTCTTCGAATCAGACAGAATGCCGACGTGGTCGCTAAAATCGATTACTCAAATCATTCCTATGTTCTATACATGTCGCTTGAACAAATTTCCGTGTCTGAATGTTTGCGTGATGAGAAGTCATTCAGACTTCCCAGTTTTATTCATGAGGAAGGGTCGCCTAATTTTAGACGCCAGGGGACAGAAATCACCGGGTTATAGTATCGACAAATTCTTCTCAGAGACTGCAGGACGTACTCATTCCAGGAAAAGCAAGGTTATGAAACACAGTGTTCATTCATTCATAACGTGCATTTGTGTTAAATGAGTTGCCCCAAAATTTTCAAATTGATGTGAATGTTACACATCGTATTGTTATGTAAATGCATATTTATTATGTGTTTCAAATGGGATGGTGTTTGTCCTTGAGCGCTACTAGGTGAGCAACCAATCGGAGCACTGCGGTGTTGTATTGCATTCCCCCTAAGTGGTGTGTGACGAGCACTAAGCTAATCAATCTTTAATAAATACCATTCGCGCTAAGACAGACATTCAGATTTTACAAAAACTGATCCACGAGGAAGGAGAGAGTAATGTATTTAACATAACCGTAAAAGCCCCATATATTTAGCTCAAATAGTTTTCCTAATAAAAATAAAGTAGATACCATTATATTATAACTATGCATTGCAACGTAAGCACTGTAATGAGTATCATTATTGGTAGTCATGTATGCTTGAACGTATATTTGAAATTACTCAGATCTGAAATGTAAACATTTGACATGACCTGATAAAGGAAATATGCCCTTTGAATAAGCCAAGGTGTTTGTTAAATTCGATGAGAGGAAACGATACACTTCTTGCTAGTCTGGCAGAACGTGTCTGGCCACATTATATATTTGTTTATGAATGGTTCGTAATCTCCATTTACTCTAGAGTTCAAAGCAACATTATTCAGTTACTCTTCCATGAAAAAGTGTATCAGCTGGATCAATGAGACGCAATCCACCTTCCCCCCTTACTACAGCTAGAACAATCCAATAGAGTTAATGTGGGCTCAAATTATGTTGCAAATATAAAAGATATTTTTAAACTGACTGACGTTGAACGACTTATTCACGAAGAAATTGACAAGAAACACAACAGGCCTGGAAAAACTACGTGAGACATCAGATAAACTACAAGACGACTTCTGGAAATAGATAGCACGTAACGAGATTTTGGAACCTATGGTCATAAATTTGCAGTACTCAAACGTTGAAGACAATGACAATGACGAATTATCTCTTAACGTAAGTAACATTCACAGCTATACGGATGTACAACTGATATTTTCGTTGGATTAGAGAAATAAGTAATTCATAAACTATAATTTACTTTAAACTAAATATTTAAAACATTTGGGTAATATACAAATATTCATGTTGCAATTATGATTTCAACAACTGCATTACTATAAAACTTTGGAAAATTCAGTTTGCGTTCCCTTATGTCTCGCGCCACGAACACTCGCAAGTGCAAGAGAGAGAGGGAAATATAAAAAGAGTGGGGATAACGGATGGCAACGGTGAAGGCTCTAACGCATCTGATTTGCTACAGACGAAAACTCTTCCCATTTGAAACATATAACAGTAGATGACTCTTCATCTGTTACAACTAGTTCAGATTACATTTCAGTACTTCCTTATAGTATGAAGGGAAACAAAACGGAAAATTTGTACAGGTTTTAGAGAGAAATTTGAGATTTAAGATTTTTGTTCTTTAAGGCATCCTGACGGTGCATCCTGAAGACACCTCTCCAGAGTTAATAAGTACTTTCAAAAGTTGTCCAATAACTTCTATAGACGTGTAAAGATCCATCTCAGCACACAAACATGTATTAACCGATAATCATAAAATTCTTTGTCTAGTGATAAACTGTAGTTAGGATCTGAAGGGCTTCGATAACCATATTGGCTGTCTCTCAGCACTGGATACACACGATTCACTTCAACTCAGATAAGTACCGGCACATATGGGGATTTTGGCCAATGAAAGATCAGATAAAGCTGCTAAGAAGGGAATCAGCATTCGGGCTGTCATTAGGATGATTAAGTTGGATATCAGGAACTGGTAGTTCAGAAAATACCAGAAATGCTAATACTCATTCAGTTTTAGGCACTTCAAAGCTCTCGCACACAGATTGGATAGATGCAGGTCACGAGAATATTAAAATTAGCAGGAAAAATCTGTCATAAAGAACCGATCCTTTTACAGAACGTGTATCTACACAAGATGGGACAAGAGAACGCTGCCTGTGGACAGTGTCAACAGGCAGATGAGAACAGCTACCCATCGGTTGTGCAATGTCCCTCCACAAAGCTTTTATTTGTGGGAAACAAATTTTCAAAATTGGGCACTGATACCGGAATTGATTTGTAAGATTAATAATTATATAAATAAATAAAATACCTACCAAGATAGATAAACAATTGCAATAAATTACTTATAAATATAGGAATCAATGCATAATGTAAGAAGCACCAGTTACAATTGTGCCAGTGGATAAAATGTGATTAGCTAGGTAAGTTACATGTTGATGCAAAGCAAGTAAAAGTAATAATAATTAAGAGAATTAAGCATTCCGGTGAAATCAGTAAGTAAAAGTATAATTACCTCGAGGATCAGATAATTAGAATTCATTACATTCACTAATTAGAAAATTGCATGAAAACTCGACAAATGGAAAGAATTCTTCCAATTTGCCAGGTCAAAGAGTCAAAATTGTGTTAACGTGCCAAAAAGAAGCTTAAGATTTGGCAACGCATAACTTTAAGAACTTTGATGGGATGATGGTGAAGTAGGCGAGACTTAAGTTGATAAAGGAACATATACTTCTAAATGTTTGCGTTTTTAACAGTATTTTACGTTTTGGAAAAACTTTTTATTGTGAATGACTATCGGCAGACCGTAGCACCTAAAGACCACACCCGGGTTATTACATACTTTGTGGTAACCGTAAGGAGATTCGGCATTTAATATTTTGCCATTCACGGCCACTTAAGCTTGTCATTGTTATAAAGGAAATAGCTATTTTAAACTATAAATTTATTAATACTTCCAAAATTATGAGATATAATACTTCAATAATGACAGTTTGTAATGCAAAGATTCAGAAACAGCTTGATTTTTCATTCTCAAGCAGACCTTCCATCAAATTGTTCAATTATTAGCCACTATTAAATTTATCAGTCAACGTATCTAGTGTTATTTATTCTGACACTCATCCACGCATATTCTCAGAGAAAGACTGTATAGTTCTCAGCTGTAGCAGCCAACAGTAGATTCATCAACGACGGAGATGGAGACGGCATCAGAAGTGTCATACATATTGGGAAATATGTTCCAGCCATCAGGGTCCAGAGTGTGATTTGGTTCACTATGTACATCAAACGGTCACATCGTGAAGGACAGCAAAGTAAGTAAGATTGCCAACACATAATAGAATCTTACTGGATGGCCTATGAAATCCCCAATTTGCAAAGTTTGCAAATAAAGTTGCCAGATGTTAGTATCACTGGGCTTCTAAACTAAGACATCTGAGCTACCAAACTAGTGTAGAGGATTGCAGTGTATTTTAACCAAAACACATGCACATTGCACAAATGCAGCTAATATTACGCTTGCGTTTGTAAAGAAGAATGTTGATCCTGTGCACTAGAATGGAATATAAACTAGTCAGGTTATTTTTATCTGGAAGGAATAAGTTTTGTAATATAATATTACCATATTTACCACAGCTACCGTGATAATAACCGGTTCAGAAGCCGCTAGCAGAGGGTTCTTAACTTGCAGATATTGTGTATACTCTGTAACGAGAAGGCGGAGATGGAGTAGTCAGGATTCCCAATCACTGCGCATCCTGGATGATAGCTAAGGTTCAGGTATTTGGAGACAGTCATGTTTAGGTTCTCTGTGAGGAGAATGCTATCACCTGCTTGTGTCACTGGTTAGGTCACTGCTGATCCTGGACAACAGCCAAGGTTCAGCTATTTGTAGATAGTCGTCTCTAGGTGTTTTGTATGCGGAATGTTACCACCGATATGAGAAAGAGAGGTCGGGATTCACCTCCAGGTGCTTCAGAACAAGATGTTGTCAATATCTAATGAAATGAGAATAGCCAGCATCAGTGAACGGATACAACTGCAATTCGTCTAGCAGACTTCACAGCTCATTTCCACTATCTGGCAACAAACGCACTTTAAATTGGGACATCGATTGACCATTTCTACAGCAGAGTAGAATCCTAAGGAAATACCGCCTCTAGTGAAGCATTCTTTCTTTGTGTTTGAGGAGTCAATGATATCCTCATTCACTGCATTATTTATGTGCTGTTCTATACATCTGAATACGTATAATAGCTCTCCATGCTGATCAATTGAATTAGTAAAAATTTTGATGTGTTACATTCAAATGATTTTCTTTAACCAGTCTTTTTATTAGACAAACATTTGCAGCAATAGTTTCATTGTATTCGTTATAGGTATAAAAGAGAGGAAATAGAAAGGATAGTTTTAAGTTACTATATGCCAAACATAAATTGCATACTCTCTCCATTACATTGCGATAAACTACCGAACGACAGGTCTCTAAACATGATAAAATATTGAAACAATAGTAACCATAGCTAGAATATCCCTTGTGTCAGAGAAACTGCACTTTCACCTATAAAAGTGTTTCAAAGAACAGCATTTTTGTGTAGTAAGTTTCTGTCTATATCTTATGGTTTAGTCATAAGAAATTACACAATAGTTCTTCCGAATGAAAAAGATTCTACAGTCTACTTACAGGAAATTTAAGATTTGTATTTTACTTGTTAGGTAAATATCTTAAATATATGGCAGCTTAATCCAAACCGTTAAGAGCCATCTTTTTGAGAAAGTAGAGGTTTCCGAAAATTTTCTATCCTAAAGGTAGCAGCGGGTAGGTGGTAATTCCAGGTAGGGACATTTGTGTGTCAGGTTTGGCTGGCACTGAACTTAAATACTCATAAGGGGACTATCACTGTACTCACACCGCAACGCACCTGAAAATTTGATGGTATAATGCCTGCTGTATATAAACCATATGTACCAAAATCTGCTGCAGAGTAGAACCGAAACACCCAAACTGAAGCCAGGAAAGTGCCGCATGCGACCACTCGCAAGTAGCTGCTGGACATTCCTCGTCAGCTCTGTGCCGGCGCTCTTTACGTACGCCATGTATAGACCGCTGCCCGCAGGGGTAAACAACCCCTCCCGTACAATGATGTGTTATTACGCCTATATGTTCCTACGTATTCTGGACTTATTTTGAGGTACTTCCAGCTATACTCGTACCCGACTTTTGGCATAAAGGCCCCAAATAGAGCAGAGATGATGTCATTAAACTCTCAAACGAACACAGGTATGAGGATAGTAAAAGAGTCCTTGTAAGTTGGGTAGTTATACTGTCCACACCCACACATCTTTTTCTTAAGCTGTCTTTGGATTCGTGGGCCTCAAAACATGCAGCTCCGATAAAAATCTCCATAATGAGTTCTTGGGTAAGAGTAACACCTCTACATACTATGTACGTGGTAGAGGAAGTAAAATTACGATTCGTTACATTGAAATCACCACCTCTAACCACCTTCAGTTTGTTATCACATCTCTTCTACAAAATGTTGTAACAAAGATTTGAGTTGCCCTCTACCTCAACTTGCCCGCCTCGGTAGCGTAGATGGCAGCGTGTCTGCCTTAACGTTCAAGAGGTACTGAGTTCGAATCTTGGTCAGGGTGAGTTATCTGGATAAGGTTTTTCCGGGGTTTTCCCTTATCCTAATAGACGAATGTCGGGGAACTCTTAAGCTCCATGGACCCCGGACTCATTTGAGCATCATTTCACCCATTACATTCATCGTCCGATATGGCTTAACATTGGAGGACGTAAATTACAAAAACAAACAAACTCTACCTCAACTTGAGTTTAATTTGCAACTTGATACTGAGATTTAATCGGAAAGAGCTATTTTCAGCTTCTTCGAGTAAATACTTAATTAAAAACTTAAAATGCCTATGTTTGTATCTGTATATCTGTAAACAATGTAACCCAAAAACCAAAAGTGAGTAAAATATTAAGTTTAGTGTTTAAGTTCAGGATCTTTCAAAGATATGACACGAAGATTTTTAAGAAAATCCCACACTCTTAATCACCCTCTTGCACGGAAACTTATTTTCTAATAAATAGCTCTACGAATTTTGAAAAGGTAGAGTCAGACTGAAAAATGTAATGCCATAGCCGGGAGTTGAACCACTGATCTCCCGGCCTCCATCCGGTTACTCTTATTCACTGAGCTACTATGGCAACGTGCAAGTATGACAAATTTTCCGACTGACTCGTGTTTTCCCCGGTAAACCATTAGGAGTTCTCATATACACTTGAGAGAACTGCCTTAATGGCGACTTATGTTGCTGTTAAGTACTTTAACTCCCAAGATTTATAGTCCAACCACCATTAGGTCAATTAATGGAAATTAATGGTTTTTTCACACTAGTCGTGTATAGGACAAGGTCTGGATACGTAATAGCAGACTGAAAAATGTAGACCTCATTGAAGAGCACAGATAATGTGAAATAAATGTCTATGCGATCTGGAGGTTAGTATACCACCCTTCTAATCCAAAGAACCGAGGTTCACTTCCCCGACAAAAGGGTAGGATTCTTATTTTTGCCCAGGATTGGTTTGCAATTTTGCAATTTACGTTCTCCAACGTTAAGTCATATCGGACGGTGAATGAAATTGGTGAAATGATGCTCAAATCGGGGTCCATGGAGCTTAGAGTTACCCGATATTCGTCTTGCAGGATAAGGGAAACCCCCGGAAAAAACCTTATCCAGGTAATTTACCCTGACCGAGATTCGAACTCGGGACCTCTTGAACGTGAGGCAGACATGCTACCATCTACGCTACCGAGGCGGGCATGTATGTGTGTGTATATGTGTGTGTGTGTGTTTGTGTGTGTGTGCGTGTGTGTGTGTGAGGGACGGTAATTGTTCCAAAGCAAAACGACGCTGATGTGGTCTAAGAAGTTAAAGGCAGCATATAAATATTATTGGTTTGTATTTTAAATACTTACACTTTTTCTGTTGTAAGTGGCTATTCGTTTTTTCCCCCTCGTGGTATTCCAAAAAGCCTGGGATTTCTAAATCCTCGCATAAGGATATCGTTTACAAAAACTTGAATTGTCTCGTTAGCCTCTTGTATTGGTTTTTATATAACGAAATGTAATTACCTCGGTTAACAAGATGACAAAAGAATAAGTTTCTGCAGAGGAATAGTGAAAGCCGTGTCAATGCAAACAACTGTTTATGAAAGCAATGACCCAATTACGTCATCCATTTTTAAGGGTTGTTTGACGCAACGTAATATCATTACACCCCTCCTACGGCAGAGAAGGTATGTCATTTAATGCATTACCTTTGTAATTTCACCTGTCAATTTCAGCAGCAGTAGCAGGCTGTTTCACCCACGCTACTTTTACCTTTGTACTCTCAGTCTACTACGTACGCAGTTACACAACAGGTATTGCTATAGTTTCAATATGAGGTTTTACTGCAAAAAATGTTTGGAAGTCCCTTGAATCAAAGAAAAAGATTTTAGCTGCGACCACACTTGTTTGAACAGCATAACTCAGAAACGGAAAGTCAAATTAATAAAAAAACGTGGTATACAATTCTGCATTCTCCAATAATGTGACTGGAAGAATTTTAAGAACCCCGCCTCACTAAACTACCCCTTACATGCAACTTTTTTTAATATGTTTGATTGTCTCATAAATTGCTCTATTTTGATTAAAATACTAGATGGTTGAGAAAGATATGAAATGTTTGCCCTAAATTTACTGGAAACAACTTCCGGACTCCTTTTCATTCTGAATGACTTTATCAATTTTCTTTTCGGTACAGTTTGGTAACTAATATTCTTAACCACCCACCCTCCCACCTACCTACCTAGCTACGTAGTTGACTGTCACTATATATCTATATTACTTTGTTTTCCATTCTTAGTCATGCAAAAAACAGGATTGCTCGGAGTTGATTCGGCACCTCGACCAGTCTGGTCTCTTGTTCCTATGCTCCAAGTGGAGTATCCCCGGGAGGGAGAATGAGGTGAGAGGAGATAGAAGGCGGCCGACCCCAAGGAGTCACTACAATACAGAGAGCGGGGTCCCTACACTTTACAAGATAGAAACTCCCCGGCGGTCCACGACAATCGTCATCCCACCTGCCGTGGCCCCGAAGTCACGAAGCCAGTTCGGAGACTGCAGACCGTCCCCACAGAGCAGGGAACTCCAGGCAGGCTTGCACGACCGACATCCCGCCAGCCACGTTCCGGAATCGCCCACTAGGCCGACTCGGAGTCCCAACTGCCGGAGGACAGTGTTCACTTAGAGCATAAAATCCCACCATGCAACGCCGACACTTCTACCCTGAAAGAGACCACCAGATGAAATGAAGGGACAGGAAATTCGTGGGATATAATTAACCTACTGAGCATTCGCCTGGCGATCTGGGAAAACCCCGAGAAAACCATGAGTCAGATTGATCGGTCACGGGAATCGAAGCCGGACCTCCGAATGCGGGCACAGACGATACTGCCTGAGCCATCCCGTTGGGTAATGAAAGAGAAACGCCAAAGTCATTGCATAGCAGCTCAGTCTTATAGATTTTAATATAAAACGCCTAATGTATTCCCTCATTCCCCTTGTAAGAAAAATATTAAGTGGTGTAAGAATATTTTATATGAGTAAGAAGAAATAGTCATGTGAGTGCAACACATCAGCTTTTTCAGAAGTAGCTCATGGGGCACCCTACTGTTTGGTAGGCGTCAACAATTCCTTACTGTATCTAGTACATCTGTGTGGGAGAGAAGCATTTGTTTTACAATTAATCAGAAGCATGATAGGAGGGATTTTAATGTGGGATTATTAGGAACCAGTTCTATTAGTTTTCTTCTTTAGTGCAACAACAGCAGTACTAGGAAATATGGCCATCCTATCACAAAAAACAATGACTCCTAAAGACAATATAGCATTATCACATCAACAACTGATTTCTTGAACCGCAGGGCAGTGACGACGATTTCCAGGTCCATTAGCTTTAATAGAGAGGGTCCGGTGCTACATTAGCTACATACTTTCCGGAACTTCACACCATAGGAATAATACAGCACCGCCGGAAACGTCAAACTCACTCAGCAAATCTCGAATGCTGCGTCGTTTCATCTTGATAGCACTTTCATCCTTGTGAACCTGACCAGGATGTGGCAAATCGTCGTTTCCTTACCGTCATAACGAACATTCCTTGATAGGCACCGTTTACCTTGCACAGCGACTAGATTCTCCGCTGAATTTCCTCTGGATTGCAACCAAACCTCATCAATCAAAATTGTGTAGCTTCTCATTTGGTTGTTCTTGGGTGCAATAGATCATACCAATCATGTGTAATACGTAAATGTCACGTGTCTGCAAGTGCATGAACTATGCACACCTCAAGCAGCAGCTCATATTTACTGTCTTTTCTACGTACTTAGAGTAAGTACATATTGTATTGCGATCCAAAACCCGATGTTGAGATTTCACCGGAAATATTTTCAGATTCCTTGAACCACCCGCCCCGCTCCCAATTCATTTTTAATTCATATGTCTCTGTGAACAGGATAATTCAAAAATGAAAAGTCCGGTTAATATCTAACTTGGTATTCAAGTTCAGTATCTTCCAAGGGCAAAACGAAAATTCAAATAGAAAAATAAAATAGATAGATAATCACTATTCGGGCTTGTGGGCCGTGGTCTAGTGGAAAATATTCTTCCAAACGTTTCGTTCGAAACTGCGTCGAACATCCTCAGTGGCGCGGCCGTAACACTCTCGTTGTATTCTAGGCTGCGACTGATACGGAGTCTGTTGATTTCACTTTTTTTAATATAAAATATATAATATATTTATAAATATATGTAATATGCATTATTATAAATATATACGCCACTAAGGATATTCGACGCAGGTGCGAACGAAACGTCTGGAAGAATATTTTCCACTAGACCACGATCCACAAGCCCAGATAATCATTATCTACCTAATGACTCCGGCCGTGAAAGCCTACGTACTTCAGAGATAAAATGTTCTCATGTTTCTTTTTTTTAAAAAAAAAGAAATGTCTCAAATTATGTTGATTAAAACACGCATATTTGAAGTAATTATATGTGAATTTAAATATATTGTTAATTTTCCAGAAACAGCTTGTTTAATTATCTTCTTTGGAAAGAAGAGTGCACCATATTACGGAAAACTGTACTCCACAATAAATATAAAGGTCTCTGAAACAGGCCTGAAGAGTAGTACTCCGCAGGTGTGAACAGAGTAGACTCCTGCCCTCCTTACCTGTAGTATCTATTGACGTACCTAAATACATATATAGGCACTAGGCAGAACCGGTTTTCAAAACCGGTTTTTCACTTTCGTCACGAAGGGAAGGAAATAGTTTGACACTTTGGGAGTACTGTACCGCAGGCCAACTTTGAAACAAACCATTTATTTCAAATAACCTTTCCAGTAACCTCCGAGATATTACTTAGTATTGGTTTGAATTTTTCAACGCGTTTGTCATTTCCTTAAAGTAGTGAGCTACTTAGTTGTTTCTTGCAATTTCACGCAAAGAGCATGGAATTTCGACTGTTTCCTCTTTCCACCTTGTATCACAACGAAATGTATAATGAACTAATAAAACTATTTTACAATAGTTTATTTCGATTAATTTTAAGTAGACAGAAAAGTAATATTTCTTAAGATTAGTTTGCAAAGGCTATATAAAAATAAACTATAGTGGCTATCTGATGTGAAAGAAATACATTAAATTTTCAAATATTTTAAATTTGAGCATGTTACAGAAATGTAGGTATTAGAGTGCTCATGAAGCTGTTATTAACCTCTACTTGACCAAAGCGTTTCACGGACCACAAATTTTGATTAAGTTAATTGATGGAGATTAATCGTTCCTCCCTACTAGCCGTGTATAGGCTAAAGTTTAGGATAGATAGTCAAACTGAAAAATGCAATGCCATTGCCGGGATTTGAACCACGGATCGCCCGGTTTCCGTCCGGTCGCTCTTAACCCTTGAGCTACCATGTCCAACGTGCCGTCATGATATTAAATTTTCCAACTGACTCGTATGTTTTCCCGGCAAACCGCTAGGTCCTCGTATTCCAGGTACACGCCGTTTGCGGCAACTTAGTATTTTAAGTACTTAATTCCCAGGCGTCATCATTAAACCATTTTTATTAAGTTAATTGATGGAAGTTAATCGTTCCTCCATACTAGTCGTGTATAGGCTGAGGTTTTGCATAGATAGTCAACCTGAAAAATTCAATGCCATGGCCGGGATTTGAACTACGGATCTCCCGGCTTCCGTCCGGTCGCTTTTAACCCTTGAGCTACCATGGCCGACCTGCCGTCGTGATATTAAATTTTCCAATTGACTCGTCCACGGAATTGAATTTTTCAGGTTAACTGTATCTACACAAGTTTTGAGTTTTTCGCCAATATCAAACAGACAAAGTTAAGTTCCGAAAGCTCGTGAACCGTGCTAATCCAAAAATAAGTGAAATCGCGAATCACGGGTTTTACAGATAGCGACTATTGCTTGTAACGTATAAATGAATGAAATTATCGCATTATATCCTTTTAAGTCAAGCTTAGTTAATGTACGGGAAATCAGTGCGCTTGAGTTTAAAGTGATGTCTTTTCAGAATGACGGAGTCGTGTTTGTCCCGATGACTTAATTACCTATTCGCTTCACTTCCCCTGTGATCTAGAGCTACTTGTGGACTGTCACCTTAGGACTTACTAGTTGTCTCCACACATGTTCCTGTTTCTGACGATGTCTTTCGCTGAAGTACCTGCCTCTTGTATGGATACCACACAGTGTTTGCACCTGCCATTTTCTCTGATGATGTACTTAGCTGGATGTAAGGGACCAGATATTCTGCTTATCCAACAACACGAACTTAACCAACAACAGGATCTAGGGACTTTTTGTGCAGTAAAATTTCTTCTACCTCTTACGCTATACCAATTACACAAAAGTCATCCAAATGGAAGAGGACTTCTGAGGACACTCCCAGAAAATTTAAGATATGTATTTTATTTCTAATGAAAATATCTTATCATAATCGTTAGTCATTTGTGGGAAATCAACATTTTCAAAAATTTAAAATGTAAACGTTAGTCTGGAATTCAGAATAATTTTCTTTGCATTGCATCTTTGGAAGATCTGAACGTAAATTTCAAGTTTGGTTATGCTGTTGTGTGTGTGTGTGTGTGTGTGTGTGTGTGTGTGTGTGTGTGTGTGTGTGTGTGTGTGCGTGTGTGTGCAATCAAGAGGTTCCGAGTTTGAATCTGGGGTGAGTTTGCCTGTGTAAGTTTTTTCCGATGTTTTCCCTTATCCTGAAAAGATGGACGTCGGTTAACTCTAAGCTGTATTAACCTTGAACGCATATAAGTACAATTTTGCCCATTTCATTCTACGTCAGATATCACCTAATGTTGGAGGATGAAAAAAGGGTGTATTTCCAGTGATATTTCGGTACCTTCTCTACCTACTATGTAGGTTCACTGGCACCGTAACCTTCGTTGCTGTGCGAACGGTCCAGGGTTCGATTCCCGACATGGGGTGAGAATTTTTCTCTAGCCTACTTACGCTTCCCGGAGTCTGGAAGTATGAATATGAGTGAAAGTAAAATCTGCATACGAATCACCACCATTGCCAATAGGCAATACGAGGGCAGTATCAAAATAGATGGATGGTGTTGTTACACCAAGCCAGTGTTACCATTGTTACCAGTGTTACTATTGTTATAAGTCGCCAATGCATATATGGTACTGATTAGTAAGTTAATTTGCATTTGGCAGACATTTCAGTTACTTGTTAAACATGTTTTCGGTAGAATGGAAAAAGCACAGTATGGTTCATTGATTTGGTTGTTACTCTTGGATGGAAAAACTTTCGAGGAGATGAAAGCAAAATTGTGTACTGTTTATGGTGATCTTTTCTATGACAATAATTAGATATTGGTCCAATGAGATTAAGTATGATCAAACATTCGGTTGTTTTGCTCTTTTGTCTTTTTTTTTCTTTTTTTTATGAACATCGCCCAAGACATCCGGCAATTGTCGTTTCCGAGTTCATGAAAATGTCCACGGTAAGTCCTTGCTGATCGTTGAACGATAGTTCGCGAAGTGACAGATCTTAGTTGTGTCCATCGGAATGGAAATTCATATTTTGTATGACAAGTTGGGGATAAAACGTTGTCAGCCTGATGTGTGCCACATTTGCTACATTGGACAACAGATGGGAACGGCTTTCAAATTCGAAGCCGTGTTTATGGAAGTATTTAAGCGAAATCTGAAGGATTTGTGTCGAGTTATCACCGTGGATGAGACCTGGATTCATCATTATTCTCCGGAAACCAAGCAACAATCAAAACAATGGGTTTCTTCTGGTAAATCTGCTCAAAAGGCAAATTGGTCGAAAAAGTGATGACGATGATATTTTGGGATACGAAGGGTAAAAAAATAACATCTTAGAAAAGGGAAAAACGATTACGGACAAAACTACTGAGAGTTACTGATTTGATTCGACAAGAATTTGAAGGTAGATACGGCGGTATTTGGCGAAGAGTGAGGTACTGTTTCACTACGGCAACGCACCAGCACGTTCATCTGCCAATATCGCTGCCAAAATGCATAACTGTATTATGAATTGCTACCGCACCTCTCGTATTCGCCCGACCTGACTCCCTGAGAGTTCTTCCTGTTTCCAAAGTTGGAGAAATAGCTCGCGAGAATAACATTAGATCAAATGAGGAGGCAATCGTAAAGGCAGAGGCGAATCATTTAAAACTTGATAAGTGGTATCTTTAAAGCAATTAAAAATGCCAACAATGTTGGGAGGAATGTATATTCATCCCCAACAAGAGTACTTACTGAACCATCCTCGTAATTCCAAAGCAAAGGACCGCCGATATGACCCTTGCAGCAAAAGGCGAATTATAAATAAAACAATTAAAGAAATAACTATCCCAAATACAACTACATTTCAGAATGTACTCCTTCGTAAATAAGGCTTTAAAAATACGTTCTCCAACGCTAGGTCATATAGGACGATGGATGAAATGATGCCACAGTACATCGAGCTTAGAGATACCCGACATTTGTCTTTCAGGATAAGGGAAAACCCCAGAAAAACCCTATCCAGCTAAGTCATCCTGACCGAGATTGGAATTCGGGATCTCTTGAAAGAGAGGCAGACACGCTATCATCTACGCTACCAAGGCGGACAGGCTTTGTTTTTGGAAATACAGTTAATCACATTTGCATATTGCCCGCGTTGGTTTAATATCGATCCTGGAATCGAATTAATTTTCAATCATTGAAGGCGCATAGAATCGATCAGTCATCCCTCTAATGCGTGACGAAAAGCGAGCGATGTGTTCTTCATTTAGTAATCTACTGGTAATTTCCGTTCAGAAACATTCGTCTCCAGCTGAGTGTGATTGATTGCCTAGCATAAACAGGACAGGTATCAGTCATGTCACAGATGAATGGTCATTGTTATTGCACTGATTACAGAAAACACAAGGTAAAAATAAAACCTCCATTTTAAATCACGTAAGTCACGTACAAGAATACAACAATAATCTTGCAAGACCGTGCGTTCTCTACGTCTTGCCGAAGATATGTACACATTTAGAATCCACACATTAATTGGTTTTTCCAAGGAAAATCATGCATAATAACTAAATTTGGTGACAGCAATAACATACAGTGCACACTAGGATGAAAAGTAAAATTTACTTGAAGCCCTAATTTTTATATTTTTAATAATCATAACACATTACAGTGAACGTCACACTTCTAACAGAATATTCTGTGCTATATCAAGCACCAATAAAAACTGACTAGTTATCTATAATTAAAAGTGAATTAATAGTTTATTCTATTCTCCTTTCCAAGAATGAATGACACATATGCAATTGTCCATTCCTCTTAAGTGTCTGTCTTCAAAATCCACGCCTCAAATCTCTCTTCAATTATTGAATCTACTACCGCGTAAATTATTATTTTAAAACAATGTACTTTGTGTCACCATATCAACCATTAACTCAAAGTCTCCTTAGTTATAATACCTCACTAAACCTTGTCTAAACCAAAGCAGTTAAAGAGCGCCGACAAATAAAATTACTAAACCGTCGTTACAGGGACGACACTGGGACACTTTAGAATGCCATGTTTCTAAAAACAAATGAAACTTGTTTATATTCGACTGCAACTTTCCAATATTTTACGAGCTAACTGACATTTAGTTTGTTCAGTTTCCTCTTAAAAATTTGCTAATTACCTATTATCATTTAAAAATGTTGTATTCATTCAAAAATTAATTCGACCAGATATCATTTCCGGTACATGATTTTCCATGATTTTAATTGTCATTAATGACTAAACATGTGACGTTGGTTTATAAATGCATTTGGTAAATGAACCCTATCTGAGGTAACAATTCATAATTAGTAAACCGAAATCAAAATAGACACACTTCTTCTTAGAGACGAATAAAGGCCGGAAAGATGTGCGCTCGCATGCGATACAAGTTAGCTGGACACACAGTATGAATGACGACAGATGTACAGCACGGCCATCAAATTTGCAAACATCGAAAACGACGTAACGTAGCACTCTGCGAACTAGTGAAGCATTGCCTTTCAAGTGTATGTCAAAGTGTAGTATAACGCGACTGTTTTGTTTCCTTTCATTGTGAGGGAGTTGCCGTGGCCAGGCTGTTTACATGTATGACAGAAAAGTACAGTCCATGTGTAGTATACGTATAAGAAAACACACACGCCTCCGGCCTTTACAGATGAATTTTCTTAAGGATAACGAGAACTGATGTTCTGATGCTCAAGCAATACTTGAAGAAGACTAGTGAATATCTTATGAATTTATTCTAGCGACACTGGGCTTTGTCGTGTGAGAAATCCAAAACATTTTACATTAAAGTTAGAGGTGAGAAAACTTTGTTATCCATGATTTCAACATTAACTGACTACCGATGAAAAACAATAGCGTATTTGACAAAAAAACACCTCTGAAAAATGCCAAGTTATCACTGGACATTTTATTTGGAATACTATTATTGATAATGAATATTGAATTTATTGCTGTTATTATCCTGAGAAAAAAGTGAATTGCTTCATTAGGTCTTTCGAACAGAACTTAAGCGTGCAAAACTCCGACGAATTCGTAGTGCTCATAAGAAGGGACTACTACGCGTTTTTGTTTCCTTTTGCCCTCCCCCTTAAATGGGACATATTGCTACTGTACAAGACAAACGTACCATTCCTGCCAATTCGTACACAGAAATGCCTGCTTTCCGCAAAGTTTTCAAACATTTCGTTAAAAAAAGAACAAAAAGAAATTTACATCATGCCAACGCATATTTGCGTACAACAAAACTAAAAACAGAGTATCTGAATACCCTTAAGTTCGGCACCATTGATCCTCATACAGCTCTGACCACGCCCCTGGTGATTTCCTTTTGTTTCTAAAATTTAAATACGAAATGCTTTAAATCACATTTTAGTCATCAATCTGCCTGCACTGCTTTAACGTCTGACTTCATCGAGTGCAAATATGCATGGTGTTAAAGGGGAGTATTTTAAAAACAATAAAACCATTTCAATTGTTTCAAACTAATCCTTTTTTATTTTCACTTTCTTCTTTTCTTTTCTAAATGAAGAGCACGTTGCCTGGATGTGTGTTACTAAAGTGAACGGCTGCATTTAGCGGCAGCCATATTGATGGATGGTAAATTGTGAAGCCGTGGTTAGTGGAATGAGATAGCATTTTCTAAGGGAAACTAAAATATGGAGTCACATATGGGTGAATTAATTCAAATACTAATTCATTAACGTCTCATTAATCCCAAAATCAAGATTCCATGTGAAAGAACACTTTGTCGCCTGCATTTCCATTGATTTTACACAGCTGATCCACGACTGGGAGTAAAATTTAGAGAAATGTTGCAATGCTGGTTTATATGCTATTTGGACATGGCTACGTTTTAAATTTACTTCCAGGAACAATAGGGAGATAATATGTTTATAGTTCCCCCACTTAATAAAACACTCCAGTGAAGCACTGCATTCACATTGGTTGCATTGGATATCACGTTACTGCACGGTGCTTACAAAACAATTGCACCACTCGACTTTTGCGTAATGTGAGCAGGGGAATGCTCCTACTGCGTTTTGAAGAAGAGAAAAAACGCTATTTTTTTACTATCCTCACACAACATAGACCGAGATAGATACTCAATTTTGAAAATGCATCTTGAAAAGGTATCAAGCATGGAAAAAAAGCGATTCTTATATTTTTAGAAGAAACAGTTTAGAAAAACAAACCTGTTAGCTAATTGAATTTCTATATTTATTACCACACGCAGAGTATGTTGGAGTTTCCATTATAGGCTAAATAACTGTATTACATACAAGTAATTGGTTGCAGAAAACTTGTTTGCTATCCATAAACATGTCCTACAGCTCGTGTTAGGAATACACGGTCAGCTGTCCATATGTACCTATAAATATATAAATCGTACAGCTGTTGAAGTGGCAGAAATCGAGGTGACGATGACAAGTTTATTAAAAATTATTCTTTTTATTAATATGTTACTCAAAATAAAACACAACTATGCAAAACTTAGTGTGCCAACACTTGGGTGTAAAATGATCGGAAATAGAAAATACTTCACTTCACTATTCCTCTATAGGTATGTTTTAATAACTACCTCTCACACTCAGGTCGCAATATACTATTATCAATGAGGAATGCAACGATGCGCATAACAGGAACCATTCAGAGAAGCTTATGAAAATAACATAACTATTCTAGGGATTCGTGCCAAGGTAGCAGCAACAAGCGCAGAAGGATTGGAGTGTCGAGGGGTAACGAGATGTCACAATCCGTCTCAATCACTTGGTGACACGCTTCCATGTGGCAGCTCGTCAACATTACATACAAGAATCTGACATATTACATGACTTTCTCTACCCATTCTTCAACTATTTTCACAAAATCTTATTCTTCTGCCTATTTTATGTTAATCAAGATAAACATTTGTAGAAATGCATTTAATTACATATTTCCTTGTAGATAGAATGAGATAACGTAATAGTATTTTAGAACATGGGCGCTATGTTATGGCCTTTACATTCTATTCCCTCTGATGGTCATAAACAGTCATAAATAACCAAACAAAAACTACCTAATTTAGAAAAGAAGAAATCTTTGAAAGTACCTTTATGTATGATTTTTCGAATAATTTAGATAGTGTTTGTAATAAAACAGATTGGTCAATACCTGGAATGTAGTTTTTTGGCTTGCCAAAAGATTTATTGAAAACTATAATATCAGCGAGTTCTATATGTGAGGAAAATATCTAATTCTTAACAAAGCACTGGAAATATGTGCGGAATAAGCCAAAGTCTTCTTCGTTGGTTATTTTAATATTTTATTTGTAATTAGGTCATTTCCAGTGTCTTTTTAATATGCAGTAGATAATAACACGTTCTAATTCCTTTCTAGGTGTAGGTGTAATCCTATTTGGTACTTTGATTTGAAAATATGTTGATTAAGTTCAGTTAGAATTTCATAAGTTGTCTGCTGTTTCACAATTTTAATTGGAGTGAAAATGTTTTCATAATAGGAAACAAACTACACTAGACTTTGTGCCAGTAGTCTTCTTCTTGTAATTAGGGAATTATATTTGGTTCTCTCAGAACTCGTTTAGTCGCTTTCCATAGAGAGCTGTCACACTTGGAGACAAGACAAATGTTTCATCTGACTGCAAATGCTATTGTCTAGTTTGTGTCTGACCATGCTTTGTTTTCTGCCAAGGCTGTCTTTCTCGTTGCCATTATGACGAATGTGGAGTTTTTCCTTGAATCAGCTGTATAATGCGTGGCGCCTTATAAAAACGAAGTTCTTAGTTCTTTTGTTGCTGGTAATGGACTTATTGATGGAAATACAAAAGGCCCAAATGGCCTAGACGTCGACGTCAATACACTCACCCACTCACCTGTCAGTTAAGCCATTCAGAGCACTGTCTACGTCTGCTGCTGTTATTCCACGATATATCGAAGTAAATGTGTATTATGTGTGTATAGCTCAAACTGTTTCGCAGGAAAGAAATCCAGTAATAAGCCATGATGAACGAACTAAGTTGGCAGTCTTAAGATAACATGAAACGCAGAACTGGACAGGAATTTGAATCAAGTGCTGTTACTTTACTAATGTATAATGGAAGTTGCATATTCATGTAAACAAGGTTGTCAAATATACCAGAAGAAATTTTTGCGTTATTTGAATGTGTTGGTTCGTTTGGTGCTAATATTGTACACTGCGATTTCTGATACATTCATAGAGATGACACCATTTGATCTGCAGCCCTAAGAAATATATTTTCAGTTTAAATCTCCCAATAGCAGGGTTGAACTAGTTGAAAACAGCAAGGAGAAGTACTACGCATTGAGCTGATAGAGTGGAAATTTCCAAGTACATAGTAACACAAAATCATTTCTATAACGACATTCTATTTCAATTCCAGTCATTTCTAGGACTGATGAATCAGACAATAATACTGGATAATGATTTACATTGCGTTTTATTATCATTGCTATATCACAAGAGCCCGTGGGATGTTGCTGACATTCTTGTAGAATTTATATCAGAAACATAAAACCATTCATTTGGTAGACAGTGTATTTCAGTAATGCAAGTAACGCCACTGTTATGAATTGATGAAAATGAAATGAATGAAGCATGATTTGAGCGGAAACAATTAGCATCCTAATTTACTGTTAAGTAGTGTACTGAGAAAGCTTTATTTGCTACCGTCTTGTACAAGTGAAGACAAGAAATTTATAATAAATTGCTGAATTATTGGTATGTGAAGTTATAAATGAAACGATATGAGGAATAGCATAGTTAATGGGTCTGTGAGGAAGGGGAATGTGGAGCCTCCACTGAAGTTGCAGTGGAGGTTGAGTTTGGTTGTGACTTCTCGTATACACTAAAACATCTGCCTGAAATGTATGTTGCTGAGAAGTACAATAGTTGGAATGTGCAATATTTGAACTTTTGTTGTTGTTGTTGTTGTTGTTGTTGTTGAATGCGTGTATCTTGTTGGTTGTTGGTGTGCAGGAGAAAAGTATAGTGCTGTATGTTACCTTTGTGGAGTCGCATATTTCATTTCTTTCAGTGAATTCATTATTTCCTGGTCAGTGAGAGAACAAAGAAGATTGCGCATCTCCATAGAAAACATTTTTATCTGCAGGATTTTTCTAAGTATAATATTCCTAATTTATGGAATCAAAATAAGTAGTCTGTGGTCTGACATCATCAATAGCTTGATGATTGCGTCTTTTATTGCAGCGTGGAAGGTGGATTAAGTTGTTGTATGTAATGTTTAACGCCCACTTTTACTGCATACGGCACAGCAGAAGGTGAATGGTCATACATGAGATGAAGATGGAGCACCGGTGGAACTAGATGGTGTGGGAAACCGGAGATATCGGAGAAAACCCGCCCCAGCGCCCTGTTGTCCACCACAAATCTCACTTTGCGGTCGCCTGGAATCGAACCCAGGCCGCCTTGGTGAGAGTCAAGCGGTCTAACCACTAAGCCACGGCACGGCCTAAGGTGGATTGACTTTACTGCGTATGCCTTGTATGAACAATTGACAATTATGAATATTGTACAAGCAGATAGTCATTTTGGGCTCTTTAAGTGAATCTAAACTATTAGTAGCATCTTGACTGACTTATACTTTGAAATACGAGGCCGCGCCGTGGCTCAGTCGTTAGACCGCTTGGCTCTCACCAAGGTTCGATCCCAGGCGAACGCAAAGTGAAATTTGTGTTGGACAACACGGCGCTGGGGTGGGTTTTCTCCGGGACCTCCGGTTTCCCCCGCCATCTCATTCCACCGGTGCTCCATCTTCATCTCATGTATCATCAGTGTCACCGCCTGCGGTGCCGTATGTAGTAAAAGCGGGCGTTAAGCACTACACATTTCATTTCACATTTGAAATACGCTAGGAACATTATTAAGAACTGAATTTGAGCAACGAGGTTTATTTTGAGTTACTTGTACCATATTCGATGCAGAAGGATATGGATTCGGAATTCCTTGGTTAAGTGAAGATTTAGAATACGTCGATTTTTTGTTTGGTTGGTCTTACTTTCATTTGTTTACTTTTGTTAGCACTTGCCAAACTGTTTATAACCTTACAATTGGCAGGAGAAACTGATTAATTTCAAATTCCACATTCAGATCATCCAATGATGATAGCAGTTGATTATTGCTTGATGATTGTTATAGGCGTTAATGTTCGCTTCTGCAACTCTAGAATTTTCTATACCCATGCCTGAAATAGTTCTCTCAACAACTCACACATAATAAATGAAGTGATTGTACTTAATGCAATACTTAAAAAAATAATGAAAACATTCACCACTACAATAAAATGCTATTAGAAGTGTTTAAACAGTGTTTGAATCTTTCTTTGCGTAATTCACGTAATTAGTAACAAAGTGAAATTATTTTTACATTGCACCATCCACAGCCTGCTCTACCTCAGGGTCAAATCTTGATCGAGAATTGCGCACACGGTCATTAGTAATAAACATATAATTTAGTGGAAAGTCGAGAGGTTACATTATGGGAACAGACGACTCTGGTGATAATCGTGGCTAGTATGTAAATCATTGTTGACACCGTTCACTGATCACTTACACAGGTGGTAGAGGATCTGGGAACTGCAATATACCGAGATAAACCACGCAGGTAGAGCCAGTGTTGAGTAAGCGTGTTTATACAGTGCAAACACCCCGAGTTGACAAGGGCGATGCCAGCGCAATCTTACGCAACTTTGCCAGGAACTACTTACTGCGGAATTCTTTTTTAGTGTCATTGCCAAACGGTTTTGTCCTTGTCAGTAATAATTCCAACAGAGTGTTAGCACATTTCTTAAGCACGTTGAAAGTGACGGCTCAATGGAAATTCACCATTTCCTGCTTGGTCTCAGCGGTAGGTAAAATTCCACAAATATTTCTGACGTGTTTTGTCCTGTGCCGTTTGATGGATCCCTCTACGGTTGATACTGTTATCTTAAGTTTCCTTCCCAGCGATCAATTCTTTTACTACTTTGCAACTATTGCAAATGAACCAGATATCTATACTACAAATGAAAATTTGTGTGTACATAACGTAACATGGGAAACACCCAACCAATTTTGATTGTGGCTCTAGGACCGGGGCATAGACTTCAGACACCTGTTCACTCCTCCATAGTTAAAATGCTGATTTTACAAGTATTGTGTGCTAGGATATGAACATGTGGGAGTCATATAATGTCACACGACTTGCGATGGCAGATTCGACATTTTGTTTCAAAATGAGTAAACAGTTATTACTCAAAATGGATGTAAAGTAAGATCAAAACCGCGAATTGTGTCATCTGTTTCAGCACATTTACTTCGCAAACAATAAGCAATCGCATGCCTGTAGAAGTACCTACTTCTTTGGCGTATAAGAACTTCTAATGGACAGCAGGTAAACGTTCATAAACTTTGGGGGGGGGATGCTAATTTTGTATAGGACGGGTTTAAAAAATAGCATCCTACATTCGCATGACATTCCCAATCTACTCTTCAACGTGCTTTTCGTATAAAAATGCTTTTATCACTTTTGTTGTGCAAAAAAGAATACAGTATTCGCGAAACAGTATCCAAATATTTTAAAATCGGATCGCTATGTGATGGATATGGAATTTCGTGTCCTTTGCATGACCAACAAAATCTCTGCGTGAGCTAACAAATAGTTCGTATCTATAAAACCTTTATACACTATTTTTAAGAAAATTTACTTTTCTACCCGTTGAGATAAACATTTGCAGAAATAGTTACATTACACATTTTGTTGTAATATAGAGCGAACTGAAGTCATGGCCAGATGTTTACAAGCAGGCCGATATGTCAGTCTTGAAATTCTATACTCTTTCAGTAACATTGCGAGAAACAGTTTCAATAGAAGCACCAGAAAATATAAAGAATTGCAAAATTCTAACTCATAATAACAAATCCGCGATAAATTTACTGCGCGAAAAAATGTAAACTTTGTTAAAATACACAATTTATGGGAAACCATTTCTCGTGCAATTTCAGAGCAATTTTGTTTCTTTCAACCTTCCAATAAGTAACCATTCTTTTGTTTATTGTGATGTTATATCAAGCCAGCAATAGCAACGTGCTATTTAAATACTCAGTGTCTCTTCAACTTCGTGTAATATTAACCAGTACAGCAAACCGTCGACTATATATTATTTTTTTCTTTCTTTATTACGTAGATAAGGTATTGCATTCCACCCGAGCCCGCCTCAGTAGAAGTGGTTAGACAGTTTGGCTCTCATCTGGGATCGATCGACCGCAAACTGAGATTTGTAGTGGATAACATGGCGCTGGGGCGGGTTTTCTCCGGGATCTCCTGTTCCACACGCTGTCATTCCACCGGAACTCCATCTTCATCTCATGTATCAGTGTCACCGCCTGCGGTGCATATATAGTAAAAGCGGACGTTAAACACTACACATGCCATTTTTTTTCGCCTCAGTAGCGTAGGTGGTATCGTGCCTACCTAACGTTCAAGAGATCCCGAGCTCAAATCTCCGTCAGGATGAGTTACCTAGATAAGGTTTTTTTCCGTTTTTTTTAATCCTGTAAGGCAGATGTCGGGTAACTCTAAGCTCTAACTCATTTGAGCATCATTCCACCCATTTCATTCATCGTGCAATATGATTTAACGTTGGAGGACGTAAATTAAAACAAAAAACAGTAAATAAAAACATTCCACTTGAAAATTCTATACAAAGATTTCACTAGAAATGCACGTTTTAAGGTCCCCTGAATGCAAAAAAGTCTATTTAGAAAAAGGTTAGGTTGCGGGCGTCTGAACTGAGCCACTCAAAAATGAAAAGTTGGTTAAATATCATACTTTGAATTTAGGAAGACCCAAGAAACGATAATATCAACTATTTGGAGCCGGAACGGACTGAACCCCAAACCGTGAAGAAGAAAAAGAAGGAGAAGACTATGAGGATGAGGAAGAAGAATTTAAGTTGAGTGTCTTTACGACAGAAAGATGTTTAAAAAAAATCTATCACCCTTTCATTTATGTGGAAACATTTTCAAACATTTTGATTAAAAAATACGTGTTTAAGATAATTGCATGACAAAATTATAACCTTTAATTTTCTGGAAATAACTTCTAAAGTCCTTTTCATTCGTGATGACTTTTCCATAAGAGGTAAACCGTACAGGTTAAACAAAAAGTCTTACCACAAAAAGTTCAGTCCTCACAAACCACACAGCTTATGACAATATATTCCTTTTGATTGCTCTCAATTTTCCAATATTTATACTTCCTCAAATAAAAAATCGTTATTTTATGTCTTGGCCACAGAAAGGGAACGGAATTTAAAAGCTATCAAGTAGTGGCCAGCTCTTAAAAGATTTGCTTGAATGATTTCCTACAAGGAAGTATTTAATGCAACAATTTCTACAAATATCTATCTCGATGAACATGTCGTAGATAGAAGAATGAAGTTTTGTAACAGTAGTTTGTTGAAGAATAAGTACAGAAAGTCATGTAAGTGTAACATTCAATTTTGTGTGTATATTTTAAATAACTTAATCTTCCAATTTTTTGTGGACTATCGTTTATATCTTTTCAATTTTGCGAGTGGAGTGATTATGGCAATCGCTGATGTTCACATGAATGAATGCAAAACTAAAGCGTTTCTAGTTTCCCTCCTCGACTGAGTGACCTAATTACCATGTTTTACGCTAACCTCGGACCTAATTACCTGTGTTAACCATCTGCTGGGTATAAAACGTGGTTATGAAAGACGTGTGCATCCGTTAGCATGACCTCGTGCAGTGCAATATTAGCAGCGATCTGTGTTAAGGTGAGATACAACAATACATTCTAATGCGTTTACCTTGCCATCGACGCCCTTTTACTTTTACGGCAGCTTGCAAAAGTGAAATAATGAGATGGCAACACTGACCTGCCTCCATAACGCCTTCGGAACAGCAACTTGAGTGGCTGAGCCATTGAGAAGATTGCCATCAATGGATAGGGTGTGTCTTGGTTCAACGTTTCGCCTGTCTGATGTTTTTTCCAGTTTGCTACCGTATACTGGTTATTTTTTTGTTCGCCTGTTTATTTAAAATCGCTTTAAAACAACGAAGTTTACCACTGATCACAGTAATATTGTTGCATTATAAAGATCAGTGTATTAGAACTTGGGCATAAACGTAAGAGTTTGAGCGTTGGTAAGACTGGAGTATAATATATGTACAACTTTGGAGTCATGTCTTTCTAAGCTCTGTACGACACAGCCGCCTGTTTATACCAAATTCAATACAGATGTATTGTCGCTGCAGTAACTTGTTCGGCGTTACGAACATGCTGCAGGTCATACGTTTTTTCTTAGGGCTGTGAGAAAGCATAGGGTACTCCCGAGACTGCAGGTTCGCATGTATCAAACACTTCCTGCCCTCCTGTGTTATTAATGTTTCATCGAAGCCATTTACTTTTATATAGTGTCTAGCAGGGGCGCTGGGTTTCTTTCCTTGAAATGGTCAGTCCCTTTTAAAGCCCTATTGTATTCCCTAATTACCTACTGTGGTATGAGGGTAAGCATAAATAGGCATCATTGTTGCAAGTGAAATATCGGTTGTTGACGTGTTGGAAATGTGAAAAATGTTTTTAGAATTTGAGAATTTTTTGATTATTTTAAACTTAGTGTTGCGAATAGTGCTAGTGTCTGTGTTAGATATAGGAGGCGTGAGAAGAAGAGGAAAAGTTATAACATCAGATGCCAGGGAAATTGTGATCAATGTCTATAACTTTTTAAAGACGAATGCGAGGCCCTAAAATGCAGAAAGCCAACTATATCTGTGTCGAGCATAATGGAATTTAGGCGGAGGAAAATTTCTGACGGAACGGCCAGACGTGTATAATGTTTCGCGGTTCTAAGAAAAATGAAAGAGACAAGGGTTTCCGATGCCCCTATTATTTACTTAAATGAAACGTAGATCAAAATAAATTATACAAAAACAAAGTGTGGAAAAGTGAAGAGGACGATTTTGAATTTCCATTACGCATCCCAATATGCAAAGGCCAGCGCGGGGGTTTTGACGTTTTTTTTTTTCCTTCTTTTTCAGCGCTCTTCCGAGTTTTAAATCAAAATCAAGCAAAGACTCCCGAAGAAACGGATAGTGAAACATTTAGAAATTGGTTTATTAATCAGTTGTTACCTAATTTCCCCCCCAGTACTGCTATAATAATAGACAAGCATCTTATTCTATTCAAATCAACAAGGCTCCGATATCATCACCAGTAATACAGTCACGGCTCCGTTATAATAACATTGAATTTGATCTGCATTCCAACAAACACGTGCTATACAAACTAATAAAGCTGAAAAAGAAAGACGTGGTCTTAAAATTTATGAAATAGATCGCATAGCGCAGATATACGACCACGCTGTAATACGACTACCTCCGTATCTCTGTTCCTTAATGCTATAGAACTTATATGGGCACAGATATAGAGTGATGTCCAAAACACAACATATCATTTAAGCATATTGACGTAAAAATGTTGTTTGATAGTGTAGTTTTATTGGGAGAAAACTGTATTAATAAATGAAATTAGTGATAGGTTCACAATTAATTTGGAAGATGATTCAGATAGGAAATATGAGGAAGATGTTGAAATTTCTGACAGTGAAAAGGGGGAACAGGGACCAAATTTGGAGGACGAAGAAGGGTCAACCGCCACTGATGTGTCTGCCCTGCCTGGCAGGCCACAAAAGAGGGGCGGGTTAGAAAGAGATAGTATTTCTTTCTCTTTCTAAAAACCAGGGGACAAGCTAAATCTCATGCACTATACTAATCTGCAATCTCTACACACAAAAGCACACAGTGCATCAAGCCCGAGAAGATTTTCTCTCAGTGAATCATACCATTCTTGACAATGGCAGAACGGGCATACAGAGACAGGCACAAGCAAGTCTCTCCTTGCATTATCAATGTAGCAGACTTTTCAGCTTGTGAAACTGCAGCTTGTATTGAAGTCCCTGCGTCTACAGCACAAGGGATGGTTGAGGTTTTCCAGGGAAGGGATTGAATAATCGTCTGGTTTAGTAAATTCCAAAATTGACATAGCTTTAATCACAGTAGCCGAGAGGAAAAATTTCTAAACTGCTTCTGAAATATAGGCACAATCATAATTCTCAAGACTGAACACCTCTGCGACATGTAAACTACACGGAAGTTCTTGCACGAAAAGCAGATATAAGCAACATCTGACAAACGATCAGCGAAGTTTTGCCTGGCGTTTGCACAGGAAAATGTCAACCACGACTGGAATAGCATGATATTCTCAGACGAGGTGACATTTTTTTTCCAAATGTAAGGTAAAAGGGTCCCCATGCGACGAAAAATATGTGGCTCCAAATTCCTATTTGGTCGTAGAGAAAACAATAGTTGGTTAGAAAAGTCTTCGATGTAACACACTGGATTGACTTTCGCTACCAATGACACATTTGCAAACATTTTTAATCCTGGGTACAAAAAACGATGTGGAGGAATATATAGGGCAGAAAGGCAGTATTGTCTATTACGACTAGCCTAATTATAGCAACATACTATTAACATAATACATTAACTCACTAATAAGCCCCGTAATATTCCAATGGATATTCCGATATACCAGGCTGTAATAATTAAAGAGGAAATGCTCAGCTGAAGATATTTTTAAAACGGAGATAAATGTCAATCGTACAAAAACATGGAACACAACGAATACAAGAGCTATTTTAGACCATCAGAGACATAAATGTAGTTCACATATAGCCTAATGTAACGCAATTTCATGACCCATTTGCTCTGATCGATCTCTGGGACCTATTACGTAATTGTAGGTATTCTATTTCAACCAGCAGAATTTAGAAATGAAATTCAGATTGAACAAAAGCACTCAAACATCAGAGAGCTCAATGTGTCCTATATTTTATGAAATTATCCTCATCATACGCACATAGATAAAACTTCAAGCACGTTACGTTTGTGCCAGCACAGCCGAGGTTCTTAACACTTTTTGGAAGTTTCCTAAAAAAAAACTGTTTCTGAAATCTCCATGCACATTGTTCTTTAAATTTCATAACGACTTCAACCAAATATGAAATAAATCGGCTAATTGTCTTCAAACTTTGTCCCTTTTTCCTAATTTATCTACAGTAAGAACAGGATCTATCAATTCCACTCGCATTCCTTTCTCTCCTCACTCTTCTATAAATTATTTGCAAAAGCTTACTATCCTAGCTTACTATCCTAAAACTTTTAGTTAATCCAGTCAAGCTTTATTTCTCATTTACAAATTTCGTTGTAGGTTACAGTGATTTGATGTGACTATTAGAGGAATACCTCAGTCACTGCAATCCGGCATGGATCTATTAAGAGCTACCATCTCCGAGGAAAGGAACAGGGCGAACCGGAACAACAGGCCGGCAGAGAGCGGGGACGGAGCAAAGCCGAGTAAATGTCCTTAACAGTTGTACAGATTGACCTCCGGCGCACTACCACCCAGAGAGGGCGCCGAAGCGACTCTAGTGGCTTGTGCACTTACTTCAAGGGGAGCCATGGAAGATTAACAAAGCGCAAACATCCACACATCAAAAGAATCATAGTTAACATTTGAAAGAGCGATCGCTAAGTAATGGATTTTAAATTCAATGCACGTCAAAAAAGAAAGAGAGAAGGAAAGGAGGAAGGAAAGAAGAAAGAAATAAAGAAGGAAGGAAAGAAAGAAGGGATGGAATGAAGGAAAGAAAGAAAGAAAGAAAGAAAGAGAAAAAAGAAAGAAAAAAGAAAGAAAGTGAGAAAGAAAGAAAGAAAGAAAGAAGGAAAGAAAGGAAAGAAAGAAAGAAAGAAAGAAAGAAAGAAAGAAAGAAAGAAAGAAAGAAAGAAAGAAAGAAAGAAAGAAAGAAAGAAAGAAAGAAAGAAAGAAAGAAAGAAAGAAAGAAAGAAAGAAAGAAAGAAGCCAATAGCAAATTACAAGTTGAGATATGCAAGACATTTGAAAATTCAAAACAATGAGAAGTATCGCGGAAATGGTTAACTTCAAAAAAAAAAAAGAAATTTGATTTTACGGTAACTGTGTGCTTTAACAATATCTATTGACTCTTGCGTCTACGATTCTGCAAAAGTCATCCAAAATGAAGAATACTTCAGGTAACACTACCAAAAAATTCAAGATATACATTTGATTTCTCATAAAATATCTTAAACTATTAGTATTTTAATCAAAATCGCGAGGGCCAATTTCAAGAGAATAAAAAACAATGAACACTTTTCATTTAAGTGTGGGGGAGGGGTTTTCTTGCAAATGTTTTTGAAATATCCCGAATTTCCGTTTTTGAGTTATGCTGTTCAATAAAAGACAGTCAGACACACACAGAGAACTTTTTCTGAAATGCTTTGTTTGTATTCAGGGAGCATCAGAACAGGAACTTCCAGTGACACTTTGCTAAGGATTTTTTCAATAGATTGCAACATTTCCCTTTCTTAGTGCAGGCAAGTAGTAAAGAATGGAAAAATAATATATTTTTCACTTACAGTTTCATAAAAACCATATTTTTAAACGCAACACAACCAGAAAAAAAATATATGAAAATTCTGTGCGCTATGATCAGTAAGCGGAAAGCTAAGATAAAAGTGTAAATGATCCCGTAGTAGTTACCTATAAAAGACTGGAACTTAAATATTCATTGGGGTATGTCATTTCAAAAATGAATTTGAGATGTTCTTGTGGTTTAAAATGTGAGTCATGGCATGTTCCAATGGTAGGTTCGGTTGCTTAGAAAAACCGGTAGGAAACCGGTTCAAATCCCGGCTATAGCATTCACACGATTTGCGTAAAACATTCTCCAAATGAAATGAATGTTTAAAACAAAAATGATTTATTTTCTAAAATTACATGTTCAGCATATTTGGCACAGAGAAATAAAAGTAATATTTGCAGTTCAGTATGTTTAAAACTATAAATCTATGTTACACTCACGTGATTTTCCCTACTCACAGTTGCACAAACTGTTCTTACAAGTTCCATACACCTCGTGTTAATGAAGATAAACATTTTCAGAATTTTGTTTTCTTGCATAGTTCCTTATAGATACAAGTAAATTTTGCTGACTGTCTTTATGGTCTGAAGGTTAGCATGCTCGTCTCCAAATCCAGATATCATTGGTTTGATTCCCGGCTCAAGGATAAGGAATTTTACTTTAGCCAACATTATACTCAAACTCCTTAGAGTCTTAATGTATCAGTGAGAGTGTAAATATATCTATGAGTTTAATAAATTATAAAAAAAAAAACCAAAGCAACAGTTCCAGAAGAAAACATTGTTGTTAATGACTCATGGTTTCAAAGGCAAAGGATGCTGACAATGAATTTAGATGTTATAGGCGGTATATAAACAAACGGGAATATCTTAGGCTTAAGCGACAGTCAAATCTTCTAAGTCGTTATGTCAAGGCTTTGAAATTCTAATCTCTTTTGATGACCAGGACAAGGTGTCAAATTTTTGGGTAGAATACAATACTTCCTTTAATAACTGTAAGTGCCTAGCCGAGAAAGTAAAACTATATCTAAACGAATATTTAAACCGTTCAATATTTACAGAAGGGAAAAAAACTTAAAACTTTCGAAAGAGAATTTTCAGTGCTGCATTCCGTTAAACCCGCTCAAGATGAACATATTCCTGCCACGTGATTATGTTCAAGCATCCGTGGCTGACAGAAGAAACAAGTGGCACGTGTCTAGTTATTTAAGGAAAAGAATTTTCAGTTTTGCAGTCCATTAAACCCGCTCAAGATGAGCATATTTCTGCCACGTGATTATGTTCAAGTATCCGTGGCTGACAGAAGAAACAAGTGGCACGTGTCTAGTTATTTAAGGAAAAGAATTTTCAGTTTTGCAGTCCATTAAACCCGCTCAAGATGAGCATATTTCTGCCACGTGATTATGTTCAAGCATCTGCGGTTGACACATGAACCCTGTGGCACGTGTTTACTTCTTTAAGAAAGAGAATTTTCAGTTTTGCAGTCCATTAAACCCGCTCAAGATGAACATACTCCTGCCACGTGGTTATGTTCCAAGCATCTGCAGGTGGCCCATGAACAAAGTGGCAGGCACGTGTTTCTCTTCCCTCGCTTGGCAATAACCAAACACTGAGGGCATTTTCTGATTGTTTTAACTTCACAAACGGAGTGGAGGTGGCCTTGTACATATTCATACTGGCACCAACTTCTGCAGCTTACAGAAACAAAGACCAACATTTCTATTCCACGACTTTCAACATCGTCTCGTAACCTCAAAGATGCCTTCAACATTTGGTTATCTTTTGTTTAATACTGTTCACATACATTCAGATACTTTTTGTAAAAGAATCGGTTATGTTATATTCACCTGACTTTCTTTTCCACACGACACACTATTCGAGATAACGTTTCTGCTAATCGTTTCATTACACATTTTGATGTAGGCGCAGATTGGAGGCTGAAGTTACTGGCAAAAATGCCCGCCTATGCAGCAATCCTGAGATGGAATCTCGGTTAAGGTGAGTTATCTGAATAAGGTTTTTTCCGGGATTTTCCCTTATCCTGAAAGATAAATGTCGGATAAGTCTACGCTCTATGGAACCTGCGTTCATTTGAACATACCACCTATTTGATTCATCATCCGATATAACTTATCGGCTCGCTGAATTCTTATTTTGAAATTCCATATTCCTTACACTACATGACGAGAAAAAAATGGAGGACTGATGTTTAAAAATGTAGAAACTGGAACATTCAAACCAATTATACGGAGTATCACCGAAATGGTGAGCATTGTGAACATGTATATTTGACATACGTGATGTATTTACATGATATACTTACGTGTTTTGTGAGCTAGTTTTTGTCTGTCTCTTATGTTTTGCTGGTTATACAATATTATTCAAAACACGTTCTAAATGAAGAGGACTTACGCGATACTCACAGGAATGTCAAAATTTGCATTTCTCACGGAAGTATTTTAATCAAAATTTTCTAAGGCATCTCTGTGATAATATAAACAATGAAACGTTTCCCTTGTGAACGATAGATAAGATTTTCTTGAAGGCTTTCCTTTCTGAATACATACGCCACTTTACTGGGGGATTCAGAGAACTACCATCGCGTATTTCCGGTGAATCCTCATATGGAATTGGGGTATTTCCTCAGCCTAAAGGAGAAGAATATGTATCTTTACAAAACGTGCCCACAAGCGTGGAATATTCTGTATAATTGTGACCATAACCATGTTTGTCTTACTGGGAAGTGCTGCTACCAAGCTTGATGAGATTGTGAATCGCAGTACCGCAGATGCTCCAATATTGGGTATGGAATTCTGCTTATTTCTGTTTACATGAATATTTGCATTTTGGAATGTTTGCTCATAAAGCTGAGAATGATAAAGAAGGAGGAAGAGCCTCAGATCTTCTGAGACATAAATGTTTTACCTACCGCTTACCTAAGGTACAAACTACTACCATTGCATACAGAAACTTAATAAAAACCGCCGCAGGGAATAAGAGCTTTGCAGTTCACTGAATCCAGTAGAAGTACTGTTGAACAAAATATTATGTGTTGCATTAATATGACCTTTTTCATTCACTATTTTACAATATATTTTAACAAATGCTAGTTATCTATTTTATGTTAATCAGAAAAAGGTTTATATAAATAATATATATTTCATTGCAGATATAAAGCTGAAGGGATAGTCAAATCTTTAAAAATGATACCCGTGTGCCAACTTAGAAATTCTATGCTGTTTGCATTAGCACGAGAAATGAATGAATTGCAACTTAACAATTAAAAAAACGTACACGATAATGGCCAGGGTAGAAATGCGTGTCACGTAAATGCTTAATGCCTATGACTTTTGTTGGTTTTGTTACCCACTTCTTTATATGCATCATGGAGATAGAAAGATCGGCTTAACCGACAGTGAAACATCTTAAGAGCTAGTCGCTATGTGACAGCCGCGCCATGACAGTGGTTAAACCACTCGGCTCTCACCAATCCGGGTTCGATCCCAAGTGACCAGAGATTTGTGGTGGACAACATAGCGCTGGGGCAGGTTTTCTCCGGATTCTCCGGTTTCCCCCGCCCCTCATTCTACCAATTGCTCCATCATCTTTCCTATTATTTCTTCTCGCTCTCATTCTGTCATTTACTTCTCTCACCCTCATACCAGGCATTGGGCTGATCACCCATTCTGGATTCTCTCTCTCACTGATTCAGAGATTTCGTTCCTCAAACGGCATAAGAGAAAGAAGAATACACTGACACCATGTAGTGTTATAAAAGGGCAGTTGAAGAAGAAGAAGAAGAAGAAGAAGAAGAAGAAGAAGAAGAAGAAGAAGAAGAAGAAGAAGAAGAAGTCGCTATTTGGTAACTTTAACATGTCATTCTCTTTGCATAACCAATACAAGAACATACTTTAAGAAAAGTTAAGTGTTTCAAAATTCAAACTAATGACAAGGAATATTTCCAAAAACGTACTTACGTCCACAGATGCACATAGTGGGTTTTAGCTAGATCTACATTTTTTGTGTAGATCTCTTAAAGTTTACTAGTCATGCAGAACTCTCCGAATGAAGATGACTTGAGAGACTATTGCCAGAAGATTTAAGATATAAATTTCTTTTGCCATGAAAATAACTTAAACAAATGGTACATTAATAAAAATCGTCAAGCAATTTTTGAGAAAACAAACTTTTCGAAAATGTTTCCATGTGAATGCTAGTTTGGGGAGACAAGCTTTCTCGAGAAAGATCCTCCTCCTCCCCCAGAAAGAGTATTTTTTTTTTACATTTTTATTCAAATGACCTTAGGAAGATCAAATTGGGAGATTTGTCACCGAGTCGCTAAAAATGATAGTTACGTCACATTGTCAATAAGAACACAGAAACGATCCTAGAGGTAACGTCGTCCTTGGACTAGAGCGGATAGGAAAGTTTCCATGACCACATTTCCTGAATCTGGGTAATTACTTTATCTTCGCGGATTAAGTTAGTGGATAAGACGTTTCTGTTTGTTGCAGACGTGGGTAGTCCCGTTCCCGGAGGCTACGAGAACCCATTTCCTTCCTTTATTCCGCAAGGATGACAATCCCCTTTAGCGTTTCCCTTCCGTTGGCTTTAGGAGCTACATCTCGATCAAAGAGCTTAGGATTATATTCGAAACCTATAAAAAAAAAGCTTATATGCTGCAGTAATATGACCTTCCCTACCCATAATAATCTTTTAAAAAACGTATTCTTCTATCTTTTTCATGTTAAACAAATTATTTTCTAGAAGCTAGAATGCGGTATGTATGGGCAAATAATGTGTAAATAAATTTAAGGTGCTTAAAAGGATGGAAAAGGGGGGACAGATGCAATACATTTAATAAACTGTGTTATAATTTGGAGATACTCAAAAAGGGAGAGAGAATTTAATAGTAGAGAAATTGAAAGATTTTCCAATAGAGGTAAAAAGGTTAGGACGATTTTTAACTCAAGATCAGATGAATACAAAAAAAAAAAAAGCAGGAAAATATTTACGGAAAATGGTTAAATAAATGCGATAAAGAGCGGAGAAAACACTGAAAACGGGCATGGAAATTAAAAAGCCAAATATAAGAAGTAATAGACTTTCCTATTATTAGTCTTAGTACCAGCACATCATGAACCCAGAGTGGACAAGTGTGGCTTACTAAGGGTGCCTGGAGATTACCTTTATATGTACCTACAAAAATTGTTATACATAAACGGGAGAAAATAAGCAACTCCAACAGAGATTAGGTAATAAATTTTGTCAGTTTTACGTTCGAATTAAAGAAGATAATAAATAATTCATTTATAAAGTGTCTGATTTAAAGACGTATACATTTTTGTGTACTAAAATTTGGAATAGGTATCTACTGCAGTTCTCAGGTTATGCAAAAGTCGTTGAAAATGAAGAGAACTTCAGAGTTTATCCACAGAAAATTCAAGATATGAACTTCCTCTGTCATGAAAACATCTTAAACATGTATTTAAATCAAACTATTTGGAACCATTTATAAGAAAATCAAAATTTTCGAACAGTTCTTCATTTAAGAGGTAGTTTGAGGTGGGAAGACTTTCTTAAAACCCCCTTTTCGTTATATTTAGCGACACAGAACTTCAATATCAATATTCATATTTCGTGTGGAAGCCCATGTATTACGATACAGTACATGTTCGGAATTGTTGCTCTTGTACAGTTACTAAGACTACAAAATCTACCAAAATCGGTTTTATTTTAGTTCCAATTTGATACCTTCCCTAGACATTTCCTGTTTATTGATTTGTGGATGCTCTAACTCGTTCTGTTAATGGTAATGCATATACTTGTGTCATAATGGACTCCTATTCTAAAATGTATTTGTTTGACATAAATGAAAACTGATGACATAAATGAAAACTTAAATAAACTTATTGCTATACATCATGACGTTTTCACAGAAGTTACAATCCCATAAATTAAACAACGTAGCAATTTTGGCGGTAATTCTAATGTTACCCTTTGTGTTGCTTATAAAACTTCAGCTGGTTCTTCTAATCCCATAATTAGCGCATTCCATTACAGCAACAATACATCTGCCAAGAAATCAACGTTGGTGTCCCTAGAGTGTTATCAAGTTACAACACCCAATTGATAATTTTCTGCTTTAAACTGATATCGGCTACCATTAAAAGCGTTTCTTTTACCTCACACACTCTAAAAACTAGTTGGTCTATATCAAAATAGCAGCTGTGTATCTTCAGATTAAGCGAAGCACTTATTACTGAAGTATGATAGAAATGAACAACAAATTTGTATTTATTTCAGATTCTTTGAAATGAAGCATATCAAATGATTCTGCAGTGGAATTTTACCGATCATTACTTTGCCACGCGCTGAAAGTAGATTTGAAATCTATAGGTAATTAGCAAAACTTACTCCTCTGTTACCTTTATAGTGTTAAAATTACAAGTCTCTCTCGCTCTCTCTCTCTCTCTCTCTCTCTCTCTCTCTCTCTCTCTCTCTCTCTCTCTCTCTCTCTCTCTCTCTCTCTCTCTCTCTCTCTCTCTCTCTCTCTGCCTGCCTCGGTAGCGTAGATGGTAGCGTGTCTGCCCCACGTTCAAGAGGTCCCGAGTTCGAATCTCGGCCAGGGAGAGTTATCTGGATAAGGTCTTTTCCCGGCGTTTTCCCTTATCCTGAAAGACGAATGTTGGGTAACTCTAAGCTCTATGGATCCTGGACTCATTTGGGCATCATTTCACCCATTTCATTCATCGTCCGATATGACTTAACGTTGGAGGACGTAAATTGCACAACTCTCTCGCTCTCTCTCTCTCTCTCATTCCCCTCAGCCTCTATCTCTGACATCGCCGTCCCCATCACGCTCACCTCTTTTCTCCTTCTTGATATGCAAATTAAATGTATGATGGTCATAAAACTGCTTCTTCTGCGGCGTTATTAAAACTTAGAACACAAATTTGTGATTTATGCTTTCATTTCTCCGGAATTGGCTTACATGCGTGAATAAGTAACGGTATCTAACGAAGGGTTGCTATAACTGGTTAAATATTTATTTCACTGGAGATTTGTAGACAGTTGAAATTACCAGGAATTTAATCCCTATACACTTTTTTATGTTACAAAATATTTCATTGCTTAATCACAAACATAGTAGGTGGGGAATGTATTTTATTGCATCAAAAATTCGATATTCAGATTTTACTGGAAATACACTTTTTAAAACTCCCTGAATCAAAAAAGCAATTTTGATAAAGTTCCTCGCGCGCCCCAAAAAAGCTTTTTCTGAATTCACTGTGTCTCAAAACGTGTATTTTCAGTAACATATCGGTGTCGAATATTTACATGGAATGCAATGTGCCTTCTCTGCGTGGTATAGAGGCTAACAAACTCTTTTGGGGTCAATTTAGATAACTAAAATATGTAAATACCCTACTAGGGCGCACTTATAAATGTAGAAGATTTTTTAGTTGCAATAACTAGGAGAAAGATACAGATACAAACTGTGTACGCTCAATAAAAAATTATAGTATCACATTTCTTGGAATTCATATTAACAAGCACTGTTGGTTTCGGATGTAGCGCAGGGGCGGGGGGGGGGGTTAATATCAATTTGTAAGCAATCATACTCCTCCCCACGCCCCAAAGGGAAGTAATCCTAGCCACATCTCATCCCCTGAAACTGTATCAAGTAGGCCAACAGAGTCCACACAACTTCTGGAAAATCAATACCACGCTCTGCTACCATCGTCTGCACGGTTTCCCACTTGCACAAAGTCAAAGGGATTTATTTGTGTACCCGCAAAGTAATGGTTGTTCAGCGAATAGCCCTAGTTCACATTCTCTTTTCTATAAACTGTTTTACAAAAACGCACACTCCAGTCTACCTCATAATAAGGCGATATAAACGTTTGCAGAAAGAATTTCACTATCGATTTCTTTGCAGGTGCAGGAGAGAAACAAGAAGGAAAATAAATCCATTGGCTCTTTCCTGGCTTTGGAACTCCATATTTCTTACGCGGCATGAGGAAAAACAAAGAAATGATGACCGAAAACCATGATAAAGTATCGGAAAATTAAAACAATAGTAAAAAATATTTCTGAAATAGGTACTTTAACAAAAAATTAAAACAGTTGTGATTAACAAGTTTTACATTTATGAGTGGTTTTATCTTTCAAAGCGTATTAGTCATAAAAACCTTATAGAAATCATTTAGAATGAAGAGCATCTCAAAGCTATTTACAGAAAATTCAAGATATACGTTTTATTTGTTATGCAAGTACCTAAACATATGGTATCGTAATCACAGATCCAATTCTATAAAATGAAAAACTAAAGAAAACTTTTCCAAGTAAAGAGCAGTTCAGTGTGAAACGAAGTTTTGAAAATCCTACTGTTTGATATTTAACAGACATTTAGGTTTTGTTACGTTCCTATTTTTCTTTCTCTCTTTCTCTTTCTATCTCTACCTCTCATGGACCTTTCTCTAAAAGAATGCTTCTTCTTGTGTTCAGAAAACCTTGAAGATATCATTTTCAATGAAATCGCTATTAAATTTTTGATTGGAATACAATAGTTCTTCTATCCAACATAGGAAAGCGGTAGACAGGTAACAGGATTGCATTGTTGAAAATTCTTTCATTGTTGAAAAGAAGAAATAATTCCAATGGGCATAGTCTACAAAATATCTTATCATTTAATTGCATATGTTATTAAAATATTTTAAAAATAATTCTCAACGTCCTTATAATTGATCACAAATGCTTTGGAGTTAAAAAACAACATGCTTGAACAACTGACTTTGGCATGTAATTAGTGTACTAGGTGGCCGGGGGGAAGGCATCTTATAACCACCTCCTTCACCTGTGTTTCTCTGTATACAGAATGCATTTCAATTGGTACCAAATATTTTAGGGAGGCTCTTTCAGCATTAAATTGGCAAAGGAAGTTCATATAAACCTGGCCATTATTGAGTTACAAGACAAAGCTTATAGACTAAAGGTTATACTCCAAATACTGAAATCACATATACTATGTTTGAAATGTAACCAGTTACAACTCTTGTTTCTAAAACCGAAGCTAAAATGTGTTAGTTCTGACCTACAATTGAGAATAATTAAGAACAAAGATGCTATTTGGAAGCCAGTGGTGCAGAGCAGAACAAGACTTGGACGTTTACCAGAATATATTATTTACGAGCAAGGAAGCAGGCCAAATTATGTTTGTATGGAAAGGAGAAGCCACAAACTCAATAAAATCGGAATTGAGCTGTCTAGGGAGGAGGGTCCCCAAAATGACAGCGTTTCACAGCCAGTCATTAGCCATTTTATGCTTTGTTCCATGCATGCGTTTCAAGTAGTAACCCTTCGAAACCAGGTAATGAGGACACACCGACTTATTTTGCTTATATCGAGCCACATCGGTGGAAAATGAAGTAGTCTTCAATCGATTTACCAGTGTTATAAAACCCATTCAAATGCGATGGATGCATGATGCATATTTTACCTAACTATACGTATTCTAAATTTATAAATACAGATGGGTTGTTTCTATATGTAGAGTTATCTTAAAAAACCACTCAAACAATTCTACAAATTGTTTCATTGTTGAAAAGAAGAAAATTTCGATGGGTAGAGTCGACAAAATATCTTATAATTTACTTTCATTCATTATTAAAATGTTTTAAAAATGATTCTCAACGTCCTACTAATTGAATACAAATTCTTTGGAGTTAAAAAACAACATGCATGAACAATTGACTTTGGCATGTAATTAGTGTACTATCTGACCTTGGAGTAAGGAATCTTATAATTATCTCCTTCATCTCTATTTCTTTATAGAGGGTGGTTTTTAATTGGTGCCAAATATTTAGGGAGGCTCTTTTAGCATTAAATTGGCTAAGGAAGTTCATATAAACCTGGCTCTGAAACCCATTTATTGCTGAGTTACAAGACAAAGCTGAAGGTTACAAAAATTGCTCGAAATGGCCTTCTCCAGCTCGGATGGATGCCGCAAGCTTGCGTTCTATAATGTCGCCCACGCTGTTGGAAATTCCTGAAGTGTTTCGTATTTGGTCAAATCAGGTGTAGATAAGCTCTCTTAGAGAGCCAATATTCGATATAAGAGTCACCAAAACCAGGGAATTCAAAATATCATTGGATTCATATTAGAAGATCAATGAATCACACTCGACCAGTAGGTACATGGGGAAATTAATCATTCAAGAAATCGCGTACTATCCAATTGAAATGAGCTGGCATGCCGTCGTGTAGAACCATATTCGTTAGGTGACATCCAAAGGCACTTGTTTCTAAAATTGCAAATATAAATTCAACCGTGGAGTACAGAAATAGGGAGCAATAAGGTGAACATGAATAATTCCAACCCAAACGTTTTGGCAGAACTTCTGTCGATATGTGGCCTATCGTACTTTACAAGATCTTCATATGCCCAGTTATGAGTGCTATTGAAAATAAAGGTACCTTCGTCTTATAAGGTGCATGCCGAGAAACTCACGACCATAGCACAATTCTAAACATGCGATGGCAGAAGTTCTTGACTCAAGCTGCGTGACATTTAATCCTTGCACACGCTGAAGGTGATACGGGTACAGAGGATTTTCGCGCAAAATTCTCAAGATAGTCATATGAGTAACGTCTTTCCTTACTGCTTCTTGTGTTATCTGATGGGCTTTGGTCCATATGGCGAAAAATTCATTCTTCGCGGTTAATAATTCGTTTCAACATTCAAAGACTCCTCTCAAATGAGCTATACTTTGTATCAAGCAATGGTGAATTCATGAGAATATTCGTGCACAAGGTAACTGCTTGTCGTGATGTCTTTCTGCATAAAGCTTACGTGCTCGTGATGCATTCCCATCTATATGACCAAAGATGCCCATTCATTCAGAAAAAATATTTTATTCTGCCTTCTGTGTTGTATAACAACAATTTAATTAAATTATTTATTTATTCTTTGCTCTACAGCGAACTAAACAAAAACAACAATTTCGTTGCGGACAACAATTTCGTTCAGTTAAGTTGCTATTGGAGATAAACAATTCTGTAGATCTATGTTAATGAGAACTTTTTAAAATTGTTTTGATGCTGGGAGGGCGTTTTGGAAATATGGACACACCCTGCATGTTAAGGGTTCCTGTATTAATCCATCACTATCACTGTGACAAATTAAATTAGTTTGTCATTCCAGTTTTAGAAAACCACCAGTGTAACGCCGGACAGTCAGCTAGTGTGCATAGAAATACTATCTGGGAAAAGGAAGTTCGGATCAGAAATGCTCCAGCCCCCGCCCGCCTCGGTAGCGTGGTGGTAGAGTGTCTGCCTTACGTTCAAGAGGTCCCAATTTCGAATATCGTTCAGGGTGAGTTACCTGGATAAGGTTTTTCCGGGGTTTTCTCTTATCCTGAAAGACGAATGTCGGGTAACTCTATCTATGGGCCCTGGGTTCATTTGAGCACCATTTCACCCATTCCATTCATCGTCCGATATGACTTAACGTTGGAGGACGTAAATATCAAACAAAAAAGTGCTCCATGCTCAATTTTAGGATAATGCCCAAGAATTTGACATTTCTGATGACTAGCTACCTTTAGGAAAACCTGGAAGGAGATTCAATAAGGGAGTACTGTCCTGAAGAGATTTGAACCGCAGATCTTTGGTTTACAAATTGTTGATATAAGTTGTCTTCCATACAGGACAGTACAATTGGGCTCGCTCATCAAAGGCGTATTACTTTACCAATTTGGTCGGCGTATGTAGGATTGGAGGGAAAATAGCAAAAGAATGAAGTCTGAAAAGATGAGATGGTGTAATTCTACACCTCTAGTCTAGAGCAAGGCTTAAATAATAACCAATCATAATATAGGTTAAACCTACTGAATTGCTGGAATGTATCTTCATTCAGGAGTTTCTAAATTGAGCCTTAAAACGTTTACTCTTTTTATACATCAAACAAAATTCAGCAATTAAATTAAATTGAGGGAAGTCGACACACAGATTTATTTGCTGCAGTTACGTTATACTCGAATATCGAGCGAAGAATAGTTGCTGAAGTGCTGACACAGTATTTTAAGATGAAAAGTTCAAGAAGGAACATCAACACAGAGCAACAATTACGATAGTCATTCTGAAAAAGAAAACAATAACTGGGGTGGAATTAAGATAGTACACCGCCTGTCCTTGGAGGAGAGGTGCAGTTTCCAAGGACAAAGTGTACCTCAATTTGTCCCCAAAACTTCAAGAGGTTGAGCAGAACTCCTAATACAGGCAGCAACGCTACCACTTCTCACGGCCACTATCCCAGTAAATATTATCATACTTCAGCATGAAACAATGTCGCGTTAGTTGCAGAGTTTATTGCACAAAGGGAGTCATTTGCAAGAAGTTCTGTAGATAACGAACCCATATTTCATATTTCCGTAACCGTGTTCATAGATAACTTGAAATAAATATGTTTGGTTCAACTCTCGACACGTGGCAATGTGAGCAGGCAATGTTCTCTTACTTCAAATTCGCTTCTAGGTTTGGGTATACCTGTCTCTCAATATTAACAGCCTATACAAATCCATTTTAGACAAAGCAGAAGGAGAAAAGAAACGGAAAGAAAATTGTAATGTGTTGCATGCATATGACCTTTCTTGCCCACTACCGTTTATTTATATATCCATACTATTGATTATGCTAATAAGAGGTTATTTTTCCATCCACTGAGCTCACTGCATATATAGTTCTAGGTACAAAACGAAAAGAGAAGACTGAAGCAATAGTCAAATATTTAAAAGCACATCGGTAGAAATTCCACATTTGCTTCATAACATTTCGAGAGAAAAAATTGTGCTATAACATTTAACCGAGCGGAATGGCTCAGGTAGTTCCGTCTGTGGCCCACATTCGGGAGGTCCGGATTCGATTCCCGTGACCAACCTACCTGACCCATGTTTCTTGGGGAGTTTTCTCGGGTCGCCAGGCGAATGCTGGTTAGGTTAGTTACATCCCCCGAATTTCCTGTCCCTCCATTTCATCTCAATTATCATTTCACATCATCTCTCGTCTGGTGGTCTCTTTCAGGGTAGAAAGTGTCTGCGGGAGTCTCAGCGCTGCATGGCACGATGATATGCCCCTGGTTAACACTTCGGTCTCCGGGCCACCTGATGGGCCGTTTAAGAAATACGGTAGGTGGGATACCGGTATTACTGGCCTGCCGGGGACTTTCCAACTGGTCAATTGCAGAGACCATGCCCTCTTCACTGTTGTGACTCCTTGGGTCAGCCTCCCTGCCTCCTCTCGCCTCATTCTTACTCCCGCGAATGCCCCACTTGGGGCATAGGCATAAGAGATCTAGTCTGGTGGCAGTGCCGAACCCCCTCCGAAGCATAATCCAACCCAATCCCACCATAACATTTAAGAAGTCCATTAAGCATTGCAACACTGCACCTTTATCACGAATATATCAGCAGTAGTTAATGTAACATACAAATTATGTTAACGAGATCTGCAAATTTCTCGTGTAGCCACGTTTTACTCCAATCCTTACGGTTTACACGATTGGAATTTAGCCAGTTTCTCAATTTTGAGTTATACTGCTCACTCTCTCTCACTCTCTCTCTCTCCCTCTCTAAAATAACTTTTTTCTGAATATGCTTCATTTCACGATTCAAGGGATCTCAAAACAGGTAAGTATTTGCGATGACGTCTCGGTATCCAAATTAATGTGCAATAAAATGCGTCCTCTACACTGTGCCACAAACGAACATGTGTTCTAATTCCCATCGGTAATCTCGTTCCATCAAGGAATTCCCTCTTTCTCTAGAATGTGGTCGAGGTCTTATCAATGTCAGACACCTGCTGCAAGCGAACGCTCCAAAAGTGAAAACACTTGTCTCACTGGTTTTTTATACGAGTACGCTGGCCAATTATTCATTCATGGTCAAGAATGCCAACATCCCCACACATTATACTTTCAAGTAGCACGGAACGTAATATACCACCACTCAAACCTTAACCCATCTATCCTTCATTTATTCCAGCTTTACAAAACTCCCTCACATCAATACTCAATCAAACAGAAGTACCTGCGCCATTCCATGTCCGTTCATCCAGAACATTCAGAATGACACTAAATCCGGGGTTTAAAAATTATCTCTGGCATTACATTCTTCACCTATTCTTCAACAAACAAAAGACATTTGTTCTTCTATCTACTTCATGTTAACCAAGATAAACAATTATGATAGAAAATGTTTTATTGCATGTTTCCTTAAAGGCACAATAGCTTTTTTTTTTTTTTTTTTTTTTTCCTTTTTAAAAATTCAATGAACACTTCCCATTTCACAAAGATATGGATGTTGGAAAATTTGAATCAATAAAAGTAATAGCTTGGAACTCATAAACTCTCTCTCTCCCTTTCTCTATGTTATGTACGTATAGTGACAGAACGACAGCACCACCAAGTTGTGCTAAAATCACTATATTTGTCACTTAAACTGTTAGCATAGCGCCGACACTTAATTTCGCTTTCGCTAATGCTTAAAGCTAACACGGTTGGTCCACAGAGATTTCCGTAACACCAATGTTTGCTTGAAACTTTGTAACACGTACTAATTACTTAGTAAGTTCTCAATTCTCACAGGTCGACTCACTCAGTTGTCCGACTGACTACTGACTTCTCAGTACTACTGGCTCACTGACTGATGCCTGGCGTCGTCGTCGTGCTGTTGGCAGGTTGAGGGACAGCCCGTGGTGTGTCATACGTGTACCTGGATGGCGGTTGAAATTTAGCTTGATGAAAAGAAGGGAGGCAGCCTAAGCTCCTCAACGGTTGAGAAATCAGGTGCAACAGCCAGTTGTGCACCGCTGGGTGTAACATTTTGGAAGGACAAGAAAATTGACTGAATTAGAATAATCCAGGCGATTCTGGATTATTATGCTATATAAAGCATATATTTTAACGAGGTGCGGTAGCTCAAACGATTTTATATGAATGAGATTAGCTTTAACTTTAATATCTTTCTGGGGCGTAGGTTTATGTCTAACTCTTATCATTTATTAGTTATGCAGAAATAGCCCAGAATAAACAGGACTGGAGAAAATTTCCCAGAAAATTCAGGATATAAATTTAATTTTATCTTTAAATATATGAAACATATGTTATTTTAATCAAAAGCCTCCAAAGCCTTTTTTGAGAAAATCAAAATTTTCCATATAAGCAATAGTTAGGAGGGGAGTCATTTTCTTGTAACCGTTTGTATATTTAACCGCAGTTTCTTTTGGAGTTATGCGCTCATAGACAAATACGACCATTTTCTTTTAATTGCATAGTGGGTCCGGAAACATTTATTTCCGTTATCGAATTTTCCTGTAGCTGGTAGTGAAAGCCGGGCCACAGATGGCACTCCGACATTCAGACAAATTTCAGGGCATCTGTGAATCCATTAGTGATTCCAGAACTTGTTTGGATAACTGAGGTATATTTAGAGATGTGTGTGGGAAATTTGTTGGATGCATAATCAATACAAGCGAGTTGGTGACAGACTGCGTAATACGGTAACACAGATAACTAAGTGTATTGATCAGCTTACAGACTGGCTTCCTGCCTGCCTGAGTTTAATGCTTGTTCACACATTACAAACATATCGTTCAAATACACTAGTTTTTGGTCATTCCAATAGTAAAATAAACTTCGATTTCTACTTCCTCTGCAATTCTACTTATAATGAGCAGAGCAATCCATCCATAAAACATATACAGAAACGTAGGTGCTTTGAGGTCGATGGATAAAAATTTACTGAGACACTCACATAACATTCTCTACTCACTCTTGTACAAACTATTCTTCTAAACGCTTATTCCTTTACCTATCTCATGATAATCGAGATTAAAACTTGTAAATATAAGTGGTTTATTACACATTTCCTTATGGGTACAATGGTAATACAGTCAAATCTATTGCTTTGCAAGACCGAGATAAAAAGTATTCAAAATAACGATTTATACACGATATTAACTGTGTGCTTTAATGAGATTTACATTTTTGTGCAGTAAGGCTTCTCCATTCCTTATGTTTACCAGTTCTGCAAAAGTCATTCAGAATGAGGAGCACTTCTAAGGCTATTCCCCCAAAATTCAATGTATACATTTAATTTATCACGAAAATATCTTAAAAACATGTTAATTTAATCAAAATCTTTACGAACATTTCAAAAACATGTTTTTGAAAATGTTTATATGGGAAGGGTACTTCCAGAAGGAGGGCCTTTTCGAAAATTTGCGCGTAAGTAAAGTTATAAAACGCTGTATATAAATATCAAATTTGGTATATAACCGACTTTTCTTTTTTGGTTATGCTGTTCACAGCGTCCCTCACAAAAACACAAAATTTTTCTAATCTTTTTTTCCATCGAGGAGTCTTAAATTATGTTATTTTTTAATGAAATCTTGGTATGAATATTTAGTGGAATACCTACAATACTTCCTCTAGCTACTGCAAATACGTAGTACAGGAAGTAAACAAAAGCATGTGTGCTTGTTCATCAATAGCAACACTAAACACAAAGCTTGGTATTTAAGTCCAGCAATTTTATAAATGCAATTTGACGATTTTCCTAGCCTTTAAACGTAACCCATGGCGTAAATGCCCAAAGGGAGCCAGAGCCTGCCAACTCGACTGCCCGTTTCACGCCCACATACACAAGACAAAGGTGGGCGAACATCCAATCGATACGGGGAGGCGATGTGGTCAGCATCTCGGCATCACCAGCCGGAAAGTTGGCTTCCCAGACTAGGGTTCGCTGCCTATCGTAGCTCCTAAATTTCCTCACAATGCTGAGTGGGCACCGGACCTATACCCGGGACATAAAATCCGCATCTCTCAAGGGTATGAACGATCCCGAGCGCATTCCATGGCAGGGGACCAAAGCACAACGCTCTACTTCACTACGCCATGGTGCAGGATTCTAAATAACCTTTATATGGATAAAATTGAACTTTTTTAACGTTCTCAATCAACTGTATGTATTGAACTTTTTTTGAATAGTTTGTGAAGTCCGCTTGATTCGGAATGAATGTCGTAATATTTGTATGAGCGGTAAAGTAAAAGTTAGGTATAGGCAAACGCATGATGCAAGAAAAATTATATATCTTTAAAACACAATAGTATATTTCAAATAACCTCTCTATGGCAGCAGACATCTCCAAGGTATCCAGTTTTTAACTGCTCACTCTTTATATGATCTAATATAAACAATATGGAATTTCAACGCCAGTACATTTCAATCCACTTTTGACGCATTGCATACATTTACTCGATTATATTGCAGGAGATAGAAAACATACTTTTTAGAGTAGTTTGTAAAAACCAACGTAAATCTAACATAAATGGGTAGAGTGAGTTATGTGAATGTAACAAGACATTCTTCTTACTTTCCTTATCACGTAGATATTAGGTATAGAAGACATTGCATTTCGTCCAAAACTAATTACCCACATTCCATCTTTTGAAGTCCTCTGAATCAAATATGGATAGATATTAGAGGAGAGGTAAGTGTGTGTATCCTAGCTTATCCTTCTAAAAGCATAGACCCAGATGCAGCAGTTCCTGCATGCGCTTTAGGTAATCATGAATGTACTAAATATCTATGTAGGTATTTTAGCTAAAAACGCTAAAATCATTCTACATTTAGAAATTCTCTTATGTAATTATTATGTGTGCGTGTGTGCGAGAACAGTAGAGCTCAAAAACAAAACGTCAATTAAATGCGAAACGTGGTGTATTTGTTCAATATCTACCAAAGATGCGACCTAAAGATGTTCTAGAAAATCCCCCACCCCAAACTATCCTTTGCATGGGAAAGCCTTGTATTTTTCTAAAAAAAGAATGGATCTAATAAATATGATTTAAACTGCACATGTTTCAACATTCATGCCAAATGAAATACATATATACCTTGAATTTTTTGGGGGAAAAGCTTCTGAAGTTCTCTTCATTTTGAATGATCTTAGTACAATAGGTAAACCGGCAAATGTAAGACCAAGTCTTACAAAACAAAATATATAGATCTTGTTATAGTATAAAGTTGTCAAATCCACTATTTTGTAGAGTTTACCATTTCTGAGGTATTCCTTGTTATTGGTTTCGATTTTCCAGTAGTTATATACTTCTCAAATAAATCCCTCCTGGCCATATAAAGAAATTTCAAAGTCATTACACTGAAAGAGCGACTAGCTTTTAAAACATTGCACTATCGATTAAGCCTTCAGCATTCCCTAATTCTCATTATATATAAAAGGATATACATAATAAAACAGTTTTATACAGTTGTCCTAATAAACGTTAAGTAAATAAAACAATATAGCTTTTTAAAAGCAGTTTGTTGAGGAATGAGTAAGAGAAGGGGGTGTGAATTTGACACACTAAATAGCTTTTAAGAAACACAGAGTTTTGTTGTTGTAATTTACCTCCTCCAATGTTAAGTCATGTCGGACGATGAATGGAATGGGTGAAATGATGCTCAAATGAGCCCAGGAACCGACATTCATCTTTCAGGATAAGGAAAAACCCTGAAAAAACCTTATCCAGGTAACTCACCCTGACCGAGATTCGACCTCCAGACCTCTTGAACGTGAGGCATACCGCTATCACCACGCTACCGAGGTGGGCTGACAGTTATGTTGTGTTACCATTCGAATATTTATAGAAGTTCGAGTTATAACTACCAATTAGTGATGCATAAGTTTTAACCCAGCATACATTTCACTCAATAGGGACCCAAACACAGCTGAAGTAGTTTTACCACTAGATATAAAGGGCAAGTAATCACAAAACCGGATTGAGAAAATTGCTTGCATATCAAGTATGGTCAATGGATTTTGATCTTAAATAGTAATGAGACAATTTATATTTTTAACATAAAAGAGTAGAAGCAAATGCTCCTCCAACTCCCCCCAAAAATGTTAAATCATATCACCACACTACGGTGTTGTCTCTCTAGGTGTCAAAGGTCACAACCCCAAAGAAACGGGGACTACTACAGTTATCTGTCAATTTAGCAGCTAGGTTCTCCAAAATCGTCTTACTAAAATGTGAAAATGTTTAAGATAGTTCGTGCCTGGTAAATATACCCCAAAACGCGCTGTAGCCTCTCTGGATACAGAGAATCAATAGTAGGAGTTCCTGGATAGATTTGACCACCGCGAGGTCATACCCAGGCCAGAAATCGATTACCTGGCCAGCATCCAGAAACACTGACTTCCATACATGCTAGTCTTTACGTTCCCTTTAATTCTTATGTTTAGGGTCAAACAGATTAATTTCTGGCTATCAGATTTTAAGAAGAACACACCTTCGTGATTTAAAGGTAGCATGTCTAAACTCCTAAACCATAATTTGAAAATTGCTTTTTCACTTCCATGATACCGATAAAACACAGAGCCTAAAATAAACGTACAGAGATGTGAAAATTATTAGGCTCAAGTACATTTTGACGATAAAAATATTTGAAGAGTATAATTTTGAAAATAATTTACAAGTGTCTAAAATGAAATCAACACCTCAGGCAAAGTCTAACAGCTATTTTTCAATGTGAACGTCTATTTCTCCTGAATAGTATTGCATTAGCAACTTTTCCTGTTAAAAGGTCAGTTTTACAACCAATGGCCTGCAAAATCAATATAGAAAAACAAAATATACACAATTGAACCAATATCCACTATAATTCATTTCTGGCAAACTTATTTCAGTGAAGAAAAGAAAAAAATCATATGTCCAGAAATACAAGAAAATCGTGTGTTGCGGCCACATTATTTTCTCTACTCACTTTTGTACAAACTATCATAACAAAAGCTGAATATTGTGTTCATTTAATGTCAATCGAAATGGAAATTCATAAAACATATTTTATAACATATTTCCTTGTAGATATAATGGAAAAAGCAACAGTCAATTCTTTTAAGAGTTAGTCGCTGTGTGATGGATTAAAAATTCCATTCTGTGGAATGACGAATAACGATATCCCATTTGAGAGAAGTATAAGTACTTGAAAATGCAAAACAATAAGATAAAATATAGAATAGTTAAATTATAATCGAACCCAATCGCGGTCTCTCTCTACTGCGCGATACAGCTGGAAGTCGCCGGGAGCCTTACACCGGCAGAGGCGCAGTAGAATCTTCTCTTTATAATAGATGCTGGAAATGTTGACCTTTGTTGTCAAACAGGCAGCATATCTTGTGTAAATATTCTCGCTCATTATCCGAAGCTCAGCATTTTTGTGATTTCTTGCACAATGTTTTCCCTAAGTTCCTGTAATGTATGAGGAATGAAACGATACAGTCTGTTGAAACTGAAGTCCTATCGCTACAGACGTGTGCAAGCTTTAAAGCAAAATGATCCCGCTAAACGTGTGAATTATTGTAACTGGTTTCTCCAAACAGTAGAAAGGAGATTGATTGACCCGCAATTTTTGTTTCTCTGATAAATCTTAGTTCCATTTAACTGGATGGGTAAATGCTCTCGACAGTCGATACCGCGCTTCAGAAAAGCCTATGCTAATGGATGAAACGCTTCATTATGATCAGGAAATTGGAGTATGGTGTGCGATAAGCGCTAGAAGAATAACAGGGCCCACAGTATTTGATGAAACAATAAATGTAGAGCGATATCAGAGTTTAATAAATTGAGACAATATTTCAATCGTTTGACAGAAGAAGAGAAATTGCATGGTTGGTTACAACAAGATTCTGCAACAACACATACAATCATTAAATGCAGTAAGAGAGGTGTTTACTGACAGAATAATTAGTTCCCCCCTCGTTAGCTCCCTCGTTCTCCTGAACTATAAGAGCAGTTACTTTTTATGGGATTCTTTAGACAAAGTGTATCGTTTCAAAACTCATACACTACAGGAATTTAGGGAAAACACTGTACAAGAAATCACAGGAATACCTGCTGCTGAGCTTCGGAGTTAGCGAGAACATTTACACGAGATATGCTGCCTGTTTCAGAGCAGTTCAACATTTCCAGCATCTATTATAAGGTTAGGATTCTAGTCCACCTCTGCCGGCCTAAGTTCCCCGGCGACTGCCAGCCATCTCGCGCAGTGGAGAGAGGCCATGAGTGGGTTCGATTATAATGTAACCATCCAGTATTTAAGAAATGGTTTCCTCCGCCAACTAACTTTATTTGACGTAAATTCTGTGCGTTAACTAGAGCTCCACGTTTTTGCAGAACATACTTAACCAGCATTAAATTTATATTGAATGACAGATTTTCTACTATTAATACTCAAATTATTGGCGTTAAACTAATAAACGTTGTATTTTAGAAAAAAAACATCAATGACGTTACAGAAGTTGTTTTGCACTATTTTGAAACTGTAGACTCTGTATTATGTTTCCGCATAGTTTTGGATACATTTATATGTTTGTCATGCCGTTCGAAGAGCTTGTACATTTCAATTTCACAGAATTCTGTCGCCTGTGACCACAAACAAGCTATGACGCTGACCGAAACTCTTCGTCAGAAATACAATTTCTTCACGTGTCTCTAAAAGACGATAATTACTAGACACCAAATCACAATGTTTAATGGTGATAGGGATCCTCCATTCCAAAAAGTCAACAAGAAAAGCCCCTCTTGTGTCTCAAAAAACAGCTTTTATAAGCTTTCTAGCGGATGGTGTTTTCCGCCATTTCGTCGATTATGGTAATTAAGTATGTTCACGTGCATTGATTGATTTTTCTTGCTGCACTCGCATATCGCACACAAGCTTCACCGCCTGTCACAATTTCATTCAGAAATGCATCCATCACCTTCTCTTTCGTGGTGCTCAGATAAAGTACTACCCACTCCATTCGCTACTATTCTATGCTACACTATACTACGAGTACATCGATCTGTAGATTCTTATGGGGTTAGACCAAGTATCCATCACTCGCTGTAAGAAAAATTCTGGCAATTTCCTGACGAAAATTTTGTTTTAATTCTTCCTGAGTGTGCGAGTTTGTTTTGTACACTTCAAGTTTTAAGTTACCCCAGAGATAGAAATAGCACGGGGCTAGGTTGAGGGACCGAGAGGGCTACAAATTTTTATTAATAATTCTGCCCTGAAACACAATTTTAATTGTCGTCATCAACATACTTGTATGAGCTGTTGCAGTCTTGTTGAAAAAAAAAAAAGGCAAAAACTCCCTCTCTGTAAATCTCTAAAAATAGGCGGGGCAAAATTGAATTCACGTATGTACGGGCGTCAACTTTTAACTCCCAAAACACTGGCCATATAGCTCTTTCTCCCCTAATAGCACACCATACACCATTTTTTTTTTCGTCATGAAGGAGTACCTCATGAACAATATGAAGTTTCTCAGAGCTCCAGTAACCATTATTTTGTGTACACACATTCATTAAGGTGGAATAAAGCTTCGTCCCTGAAAAATATCTCTGGGGTAACTTAAAACATAAAGTGTAGAATAAATCCATACATCCTGAAAGAATTAAAACAAAATCATGAGGAAACTGCCAGCATTTGTCAACTGAACTACGGCGAATGATGAACAGACTCTTAAACAGATGCAAAAATGTTCATATGTTCGACAAGAGTGGCAAGTTTCAGCGTCTCATTTCATAAAGCTGGTAAGTAAAGCCTTTAAAAGTAGTTTTAAAAATGTTGCAAGGTTTCATCCAAGCCTTTCTATGTTAGCAGCAGTCGGCAACGAGCACTGAAGACGCGGACAGGTAAAATACCGTGCAGCCGGTTAGGATGTTTTTGAATCTCACGTTATCTCGAAATAGGTAATTGAAAAAGAAGACATAACTTGTGTTTTAACAACATGCATACGTTCTGTGCAGTAAGATTTTCTACAGTTTAAGAGTTACACAAAAGTCATCCGAAATGAAGACTTCAGGAACCATTTCCTGTACTTACTGTAACTATGTAGTAGAGAAAGAAGAAAAGGAGCTGTGGACTGAGTTGAAATGTGTAGTTATATTATTCTTTAGACAACATTTAAAATATGCTTCGAAGCGATACGAAAGCAATGCCACATTTTATATAGGATATCCTAACAATAAATCCTACACTCGAGGGACTGGGCTCAATTTCAAACCATGTCTTGATTCTGTTAAATTAACGCTTTAGTTTCTCTTGTACAAGCACTTGTAATTATTATCTTAGGTCGAATTAAACTAACAATTCTTTAAAAAGCGCTTGAGATGGACAACGTTCAGTAAATGAAACTGGAGAACATTTTTATATATTACTATAACAGCTATTCGGTAAGTATTTTGCAAGGAATTAATAAAGGCATTCTGTTGGAGTTTGTCAAAAGCAATTATAGCAAAATGATAACTATGTTGGCGCAGCTTCTGTTGCTTAACTAAGGAGCAACTATACGTTTAACTGTATTTTGTGATGTAATAAGTAACAACAATTTAAATAGTTTGGAAAGTCACTTTTCAGTTCTATAAAATTCTTTATACTTCAAAGGAAATCACCCATAAGTAGTCTACTTACAAACTTTCTTCTTAGCACTAGCATCTTCAGTCACTTACCTGAAAGCATAAAAATACAGAACATTAATTCCAGTAGTAATGCCAATAGATCTTGCAAGCAATGTCAAATACAAGAACATTTTAACTACTTATTCTCTTAACCGTTAAGTGGTCAAAATAAAAGAATTAACAAAATTTGAAGTGTTACGTTCACATAACTTTCTTTGTCCACTGTCTTTACTTTTATATAGCGTCTACAAAATATTCCTATGAATAAACACTTGCAGTACGCATTTTTTTCATGCGTACCCCACCTTTAACTGCAATGGTCATATCGGCGGCCGTTCTCCTTTGAAACATATCGAAGGTGTTAACTCATTAGATCACGCACACATTCACTCTCTCATTCTACTTCCAGACTCTGTATAAGATGGGGAATCATCTTGGTTGTAGAAAAATCCCCACCCAGCCGGGAATCGAACCGGGGACCCCTAGCACGGCAGGCAGGTGCTCTACCGACTGAGCTACGGGGCCAGCAAGTACGCATTTTATTGTAGATCAAAGAGGGATACAGAAAATGGAAACTGATAGTTGGATGTTTAGGAATGGCTGTTCGCTGACCACGAAATGCCCATGTATTTTGCATGACCTCGCGATAACTGTTGAATACTTACAGCACTTAAAACAAAAGACTTCAAAATTCAAACCAATTACAAGAGATATTTGAAACTGAACCACAGATATGATTTGAAATAAATTGTGGCGTTTAGAAAGTAAACATTTCTTTAAAAATTAATTTAACTAATAAAAGTAAATAAAATCAAACAAAGGCCTCTCGCCACATATAAGGAAGATTGATAATTCAATATTTTTGAGTGAAAATCAAATTTTGCATTTAACTACAACCCTTAACATTATGAAGCTCATTCAAGAGAGCCTTGATTTTCATTTTCTATTTAGTACATAGAAATGGTTACCAGTCATATATTATCATACAAAGTTATTTCCAAGTAAACTGGACTTTACAGCATGTTCACAGAAAAATCAAGATATGCATTTTATTTGCCGCGTAAACACATAAAATATACAGCATTTTAATCAAAAGCCACTGAAGCCACTTGTGACAAAATAGAAAATTTCGAAAACTGTCCAAGTAAAGCGTGTTTTTTTTTTTTTTTTTTTTTTTTTTTAATATCTTACTAGCATCCATAAAGAGGTTTAACTTATATACCTAAGTTTTGGCATTGGACAAAATGTTTATTTTTGAGTTGTACTGTTAACAGATGCACCCAATCGGTTTCTAAACTCCTCTTTTTTTCTCGCTTGGGTGCCTTAAAACATATTTCAGGTAAAATATCCATATACAACTTTTGTGTGGAATACCTATTAGCATTGTAAAAGTGAAAAGTACATGAAGGTGAATCAAACCTTCCCTCTCATACAGTGTTGCCGAGCGTGTGATCCTGAACTAAGAATATCATCGTCCTTAATTACGCTCAGATATATAATTTTAAAATTTAAATCCCAAAGTTATAATTAAATATAATTTTATTTGCTGATCATGGCTGTACATAAATCCTGTCTCTACGATACTTAAAACGTAAGTTATGCACCTTTAAACTTCAAATGGTTATGGTCACTCAACATTTATTTAACATTCAAAAGTCTGAAAAACACAGCCATTCCTTCATAACAACGCGTAACTCAAATATAAACATACAGTATACTACGAAAATAGAAATCACGTGGTTGAAAAAGGAATGAGTTAAATGTTCATTTCGTTTTCAAAGTAGTGGTGTATTTTATTATTCAAGTCAATGGACATAGGTTAAATCGTGTTTTAAACTCGAGTTTCGTGCGTGTGTGCGTGTGTGTGTGTGTGTGTGTGTGTGTGTGTGTGTGTGTGTGTGTGTGTGTGTGTGTGTGTGTGTGTGTGTGTGTGTGTGTGTGTCCACCGAAGTTGTGAGAAGTGAAATGATTCATGCTCATGGCAGAAAAACTGTATTTAATGTATACTTTTAAAAAAAAACCTGTAAAAGCACGTATTAACACAATTAGGTAAGCTTTTAGTGTTTTAAGGACGTTCTATTGTTACGATGTACAGTTCCCGTCTACTACATTTGGCAACAGAGGTCTGCGTGAGTGCTGGCCAGCGTTCCTATGCCTTTAATTTCTGTACTTACTGAAATACGTGGTGCGTAAGTTCTAACGTATTCAGTTTCTGCTTCCGCGGTATACTCAGCTCGTTTAGAATACGTTACGAGGAAATTTTAATAAGAAGTAAGAGCTGTCATCTTTGTATTTATTCATCACCTAATTGGCTCTTTCTACTTAGGATGTTAAGAGTCTGAGCGGGAGATGGTTGCTGCAGCAACCTATGACTCTAGTTAGGTAACATTTCTCTCTCGCATATATAAATTTATAAATATAAATTCATTTATATAATTAATTATCTACAATTTCTTCTCTGTTTGTGGTGTGACATGCATGTTTGATGGATTTCCTGTCCAATCGAAACGAACGCTTCATCCGCAAGCTAAGTTGTCAGCTGGGAATTTATTTCATCAGAAGCGCTGAGGTTAAAATTTGACGGTGGCCAGAAACTAAGCAGGCTGTGTATACAAATCGTAAATAATGGAATAACAGAAGTATGCACATACATATGGTAGACTGCTACTCTCTCATTTGATTTTATGTGAGATTTATCCCCAAAAGTAAGGTGCAGTTAGCTGTACTTTTAACATGCATCTATAGTAATGCATTCCTGCACATCAGAACAAGACTTATACTGAAGTGCAGATGTATTTTTTTATCTTGAAAAGTGCAGAGTGATGCGCAGTGGTATCTGGACGAGTCCACCTCAGAACGGTTGCAACTGGAGGGGAGGGCGGGTCAGTTGGGTATCAGTTGCGAGAAAGTAAACAAGTGCAGAGCTACTGAGAGATACTACACCTTGTTTCAAAAAGTGTGTGTTTCCTGGTACCAAGAGAGCATTTAGAAATGCTAATGCTAGCAGCAAATTAGGAAATAAGGTGCTACATTCTCAAACACGAGAAGTAATAAGCAATATGTATACATTTATGAAACAGGAACAAGGGTCTGGGTATGCTCGGAAAATCTGGAAATGGGGAATCAGAGGCAACAGGTGTGTCTGTAAGCAGTTAGGAGAATTATTAGGAAAACAAAAATCATTGATTCTGGTGCAACGACGTCGTTTTCTACCCCAGGTAAACACAAATCTAGAACATGCACAAAATCTAATTTAGATGACTTTAATGAAGAAGTAGTTCGGCGAACTGTCAATAACTTTTACATCACAGAAAAAGAAGGACCGACTCTGAATAAAGTACTTATGAAGCTTCAAAATTCCATTGACTTCCAAGGCAGTGTCTCAACATTAAGAAAAGTTCTTTTTAAGCTAGGATTTAGATGGAATAAAACCAAACGCAACAGACTAATTTTAATGGAACATCATAACACAGGGCAAAAAGACTTAATATCTGCGACATATTCAAAGATACCGCAATGCAGGTCGCAATATAGTTTATATGGATGAGACTTACATCAATACAGCACATATAACGCCATATGCCTGGAGTGATAACGCGCTACAAGGACTCTTTGCACCAATGTCGAAAGGCCAGCAGTTGGTAATCGTGCATGCTGGAGGAGAACTGGGTTTTGTTCCAAATGTCTATGTACGATTTAAGGCCCAACAAAAGCGCGGAGATTACCACGACAATATGAATTATAACAATTAGCAAAAATGGATTCAAGAAAAGCTTATTCCTAACCCGGCTCCTAGATCCCATATCACAACGTGCAAATTGAAAAACATCAAATTCACGGTCTAGAAGAGATGAAATGATATCCTGGCTACAGAGACACATGACTGAAGATGAGTTCAAAAACACTCATTTTTCGAACCTAAGAAACCCTGAAATTTAACAGCTTATTCTACCCCTAAACCAGCACCTTCTTATAAAATAGATAAAATACTCGAGGGGCACAATCATACTGTCCTAAGACTACCTCCCTACCAACCGGAATTGAACCCCATAGAACTAATATGAGCCACACTAAAAAACTGGGTTTCCAAACATAATGTTTCTTTTAAAATGGATGATATAATTAAACTTACAGATACAAAAATGAAATCAATAACAGTAGAAGAATGGCAAAAAGCATGCAAAGATATAAGGAAAGTCGAAATGGAATATATAAGAACCGGGGGACTTCTAGATGCAGGAGAGTAGTTAGTTATTCACTTAAATGGTGACAGTGGTGATAGTGACGGTGAACAGGAAGAAAATAATGGTGAAGCAGAAGATCAGTATGAAGAGGATGAAGATGGGCCAGAACACCACCAACAGGCAGAAGATGAAGACGACGAATCGCCATTTGGTATATCAGCGGAGTTGCTGCCTTAATTTAGAAGAGTTGCAATACTGGCTACGCAGATCTTTGAGAATGAGCCTTGACTTGTAAAAGGTAAGCTTAGTTTTTAGTCAACCTGTGCAGCGTACTCCCCTCTCGTAATCTTACGCTGTGTGACGCATTGTGGCGAGAGGTGCCTATCCCCACCACATTTGTTACTCATCCCTACCGCGCAGGATTCCTTTATGGGAACGTGGCAAAGCTTAGAAGCTTATCGGAAAATATGCGAAACAACGAAGTTGTTTACGCCGGCCTATCGCACATACGCGGCGAGTCAGTATATGTATACTCTGTTCAGATGTAATCATGTCTTCTGTATAGCAACATGTCATACATCGGTATGCGCGAGAAATCATATATAACGTGACTGAATATTCTGACAAGGAGAAAGTAGAGGGAATCTAAATTCCATCATCAAGCAACAAACGAGCGGCTGCAATAGTAATTAACATATGTGTATAATAATGTTCTTCCATATCAAACAGCTCTCAACTGCTTTATTTGTGTTTCGTCACTTATTGTACGCAAGTTTATTAACATTTGTCTCTTCTAGTAAACAAAAGAAACAAGCGAATGCAGCGCTCGTCAATGGAGGTCAATGCGCCTCAACGCTCTGCCATTTAATGTTCATGTTTAGCAAGCTAAAACAAGTGCCACGTTTGACGATGAGGGGATTTAATCAGTAACCCCGGCCTCTCCAAGCGCCGCCATTATATCCCTCTTGCATAATTCCAGACAGTTAATTGGCAAGTTGCATACGTTATCCCAAAGCATAGGTGGAACCTAACAATGTCAAATGAGTTGTGTTCTTGGAGCTAAGTAACGTTAATTTAATAAGTATTATAATATTAATAACCACTCAAACTTGTATTTATTTTGGAGTAGTGATTTACGGCAACAGGGTATAGGGTTAGAACGTTTATTTATTAGGGAAAACATGGCGTCCTTCTCAGTTTCATTCGCTTATTTCTGGATGTGAAGGAATTCAAAGGTATTCTTCATTTTTGCAGGGGTTAAATAAACCATACCTAAATGCATTCTGTCTTTTGGGCCCTGTAAAGCCAAAATAAATCATATATACACTTAAAAATCTGGGTATTTGGTTGTTCCTCAGTCCTCAAAACTCGCAATGAATTCTGCAGCGAGGCTCAATTTCAGCAGTGAAAGAAATTGCTCAAATCGAAATGGGAAGAGAAGAAAGGGTTTAATTATGGAGATATTTCCGAAATACTGGCTTAGAATTCAGGTGACAGTAACTTATAAAACAACTTACAGTTTACCAAAATTAACTTATATCACTCGTTATTAATATTCATATACTTATTTTGAATTTTATTTATTTATAACTAATTTATAATTTATCTCTAAAACATACGACGATTCATAAGTAACTGAAGTACTATGGCTTAGGTCAGGTATAGGTATTCTAGCCCCAGCGTGTCGAGCGACCTCTGCCCCTCCCCTACTCGTTTGCTGTTTACAACACGAAAGCAGTGGTGGAACACTTTATACTGTACGGAATTAAAAGGTTGGACATTTAGGGAAGAATACACTCCTCGTTTTGTAGCATATAAGTATGCTGTAATGTACTGCGCTGATATAGAGAATTTATATAATATCAAATTTAACTTGTCCCATCTGGAGATTGTCTTAAACAAAGCATATTAAGCAATAAAGTGATATAAATACATAATTTAAATTGCAAGCAATACCAGTAACGGTTAACGTAGTCTCAACTGTATAACACCATATCGGAAAATAATTATGATCTACAAATTTATATACATGGGTTGTTCAGTAAAATAGTGGCAAATTTGAATTAACAAGGGGGAAAACATTTTTGGAACAGCCACACTGTGCCGTGCTCAGAATTACTCTCCCAATATGAATAAATTAACCCACCACTACACTTCAAAGAGAGAGCATACGCTATTCATAGAGTCTTGTTGCTCCAATCTTCGAACAGACTGCTATCATTCCCAGTCTAGTTCTAAAGCAAACTCCTCTAAGTGGTAATTTCATTACCGGGAAACGGACAAAATCGCATCGGCTTATGTCTGTGGTGTATGGAGCATGCTCCAAAATGACCCAGTTCCATCTGCGAAATAATTAACCACACAAGCGAACATGTAGCACGATTGGATGAGCATTCAGGTCTGGACATCTACAGCGCACAGCTGCTCGTAAATGGTGTTCCAGAAGTAATTCTAATATGTAACATTTACACGACTGGAACAGAATGAGAGATAGTGATACCGTCAAAATCACGAACATGACCTTAAGTAATTCCTATTCTTACCGACACCTTTTTTTTTTCTTTGAATTTTGTTTAGTAGCATCGAAACCAGGTTTGATCTTAAGCTATGATACGCCAAAGGAAACACTCATGTGCACGTCTATATCGTTCAAGTACAATCTCGCTATTTCCATTCTCTGTCACTTGTTTTCCTCTTTAAGATTGTCTGGAACCCTTCTTCTAAGTAGATGAAGAATCTACCACGAGCAATTCCAACTTCCCTAGCTAGTTCAATCCAAATCCAGCAGCGGTGTCCTTCCAACAATGTTTTGCCAATGTGTTCACATGCACATCGTCACTTGCTGATTGCCGTCTGTCAGCCCTGCCAACTTCCCTACATATACACTTATCCACTGTATGGTCAAGTGTCTTTGTCGAGCATTCTTGTCCCTTGCAATCTGAATTTACTAAATATTTCAGAGTACTACAGGTAACAGTCAACAAATTAAACTCGGTACAAATATATTCTCATTCTCATTGTTATCAGTGTGCACTATGTACCGCTAATAGCGCCACATATAAACATTAGCGCCACTATTATGTGTTTCACAAATGGGAAGAGTTCTCGCCTGTAACCAATAAGATGCGTTAGAGCCTTCACTGTTGCCACTCGTTAACCCCATTGTTTTATATCTCCCTCAACCTCGCACACTTGCGAGTGTTCGTGCCGCTAAACGCAAGGGAACGCAAACTGAATTTTACAAAGTTTTATAATAATGCAGTTGTTGTAATCACAGTTGCATCATGAATATTCGTACACAAATGTTTTAAATATTTAGTTTAAAGTTAATTATAGTTTATGAATTACTTATTTTTCTAATCCCACGAAAATACCAGCGGTGCATCCATATAGCTGTGAATGTTACTTACGTAAGAGATAATTCGTCATTGTCATTGTCTTCAACGTCTGAGTAATGCAAATTTATGGCCATAGGTTCCAAAATCTCGTTGCGTGCTATTTCTTTCCAAAAGTCGTCTTCTTGTAGTTTATCTTATGTCTCACGCAGTTTTCCCAGTCTTGTGTTCCTTGTCAATTTCTTTGTGAATAAGTCGTTCAACGTCAGTCAGTTTAAAAATATTATTTCTGTTTGCAACATAATTTGAGCCCACGATAACTCAATTGGATTGTTCTGGCAATAGTACGGGGGTAAGGTGGATTGCGTCTCATTGATCCAGCTGATATACTTTTTCATGGAAGAGTAACTGAATAATGCTGCTTTGAACTCTAGAGTAAATGGAAATTACGAACCATTCATAAACAAAGATATAACATGACCAGATACGTTCTGCCAGACTAGCAAGAAGTGTATCGTTTCCTCTCATCGAATTTAACAAACATCTTGGCTTATTCAAAGGGCACATTTCTTTTACAAGGTCATGTCAAATATTTACGTTTCAGCTCTGAGTAATTTCAAATATACGTTCACGCATACATGACTACCAATAATGATACTCATTACAGTGGTTACGTTGCAATGTATTGTTATAGTATAATGGTATCTACTTTATTTATTTGTATTAGGAAAACTATTTGAGCTAAAAATATGGGGTTTTTACGGTTATGTTAAATATATTACTCTCTCCTTCCTCATGGATCAGTTTTTGTAAAATCTGAATTTTTGTCTTAGCGCGAATAGTATTTATTAGAGATTGATTAGTTTGCAGCTCGGCACACAGCACATAGGGGGAATGCAGTACGACAACACCGCAGGACTCTGATTGGTTGCTCACCTAGTAGCACTCAAGGACTAACACCTTCCCATTTGAAACACATATAACTGAATGTTGGTAATGAGGGATGAAATTCCGGCCAACGGCGAGCTTCGTTAACATATTTTTTCTCCCTACACTAATTATTATTAAATTATCTATATAAAAGGAAATGACCATGATCTAAAATAAACAAATTTGTGTATAAAACTAGATTGGTTTACGTATTATTCTAATAGTTTTAATATAGCTGGTTATTGTTTAATAGCACTACAGGGGAATAACTTCAATAAACGAATTTTTTAATTGATATTTTCTACAAAATGATGCATACAAGCATGCGATTGAATACCTAGCTGCAATCAATAAACCAATAACTTCGTTAAAAGTAAGATGATATTTATTTATTATTAAATGTGAAAGTATAGAGCATTGTTTGTTTATTTTTCCAATTAGCTTATATACGATATAACATTTGTTTCTACAATTTGATAATTAGTATGAAATATCTTGAGTTTCAGTTATTTATTATATAAATAAGAATGACTGTTTTGTAATTTAAGGCATACCTTTTGTTGTAATAAATAGGCATTTCTAGCATTTCAAAATTATGAATAGAAAGATCGCTAGGTTACATAAGAGTAATATGACAAAAGAAAAATGTTCCCCTTTAAACTTTCTAATTTCTACGAAAATATTTGCCCAACGCTGAAATACAATCAGCCTTTCTTTTACACAAATAAAGCACTTCGAAACGTCTACATATATAATGTTCCTCTAAGTCTCTGTAGCACGCATTCCTTGTACTGCAATAATATTTTTGAGCCATATACCAATTCTAAACTCAACTCCGATATTCACACGCAAACTACTTCGCTGTCGCTTCCACAGTTCGGTGATCCTTCGGCCGGAGGCGCACATACTGCCCCTGAACTACTTCCTGCACATCCCTCGGCCTACCGACTCCTTATCATGGAACTTGGAATGCACCATACTCGGCTCGAAGCACCACACTGCTCTCACTGTATAATTCAGTGATTCTGACACTAGCCAACTCACTACGGACTGACTACCCACACTCACTGCCTTGCGTTGGCTTTTATATACCTTCCGGTCACTGTAGATATTTCTTGAATTGGGTACTCTTCGATATACGGTCTAGGAAGGTCTCCTGCGTAGTAGCAACACAGTCCCACCCCGGCCCTCATGAAGTCAGCTTGTGATTGGCCTTGAAGGCGTGCCACTCCACTACTGCGGTGAAGTAATCTCTCGGCAGGCCACGGAACGCCTGTGACAGTATTCTTCAATGGTTCTACCTCCTGAATATGACACGTGGCTAACCCACATATAAATTAGGTAATATGTATTTGAAATGGGAGAGAAATAAATCCAAAGGAATTCGGAAGGAAGCAAGATTAATATTTCAAGATACAGAGAAGAAAATCCTGTTTAGTGGCTTAACAGAAAAGAGATTACTGGTATCTTTTGTTGCAGTGTTCTTAAGACAGCGAAAATATAATGATAAAGTAAACAAGGAGAGAAAGGGTACGGTATGCGCATGAACTGGAATGTGAAAGACCAGAGAAATTGTCTTATACAGCGGGGGTTGCCATTATCTAGAGGAGAAAAAGTTCGAGAACAAACATTCGACAGTAATATTAAATAGAATATCTAAGTAGTTCGGTATTTATATAGTAAAAACTGAGTGGACACCCATTAAAGAGACAAAGGTGGTTTATTTATAGGTATTAGAATATAGGTTATGCAGTCAGAGGAGACATCTTGCGTATAGATCTATTCTGGATAACACCCTCAGGAAACTACTGGCCTCAGAGAAGCATGAAACTTCCTAAATGTTTCACGCTCAAAGATCCATCCCACTTCTGGAACTGTATAGAGAGAGCGATGAACGGTCCGTCGGCCAAGCAGCCCTTAAGTATGCACCTACAGGATGACAGAAAACGGAATGAAAGGGAAATGATGGAAAGGAAATCGTGGAAGACGACAAACCACCCCCGGATTCACCTAGTGACCATGACAACCGAGAAAAACTGAAATTCAAAGTGGGCAGTCGGAGGAAATATATAACGCAGCCTTCCAAGTGCGAATCTCAGGCGTTACCTTGGCACTCGCTAGTTCTAGATATTAATATTTGGCTTTGCGGCGTATTGACTTTAACTGACATGCTGCATTCGCTTGTTTATCTTGTTTACTAGAAGAACGAAATATTAGTAACCTGGCGTACACTAAGTGGCAAAACACAAAGTACCTGGGTGCTGTAAGTGATATGAAAGATTAGGCAATTATTATATAAGCAAACGTAAATTACTATTGCAGCCACCATTTTGGTTCTTGGCACAAAGGGATCTTGATTCCGTCTTCTTTCTCCTTGTTGCAATATTCAATCATATATATATAATTTCTAGTGCCTGCCGATGTATGACACGTTGCTGTCTAGAATATATGATTACATATAAACAGATCGTACAAACACTCGCCTTGTATGTGCGATAGGCTTACGTAAACAACTCCGTTATTTCACATATTTTCCGATATGCTCCCACGCCTTGCCATGTACATTTGTACGACATATAGCTGTGCACCATGAATGAGTGACCAATGTCAGTAGACAAGTCGACTGTAATTTTTACTTAGGCCTTTCCTTTATTTGAACGTGACCTCGTAGTCGGTAAAATTCTCCTATAAGGGAATTGCTCGCATTCAATGGATAAGTAATCCTAATTTAGACTGCATATAGCATTACAATTATATGCAACCTCAGTTTTGTATAATCAAGAAATACCATAGCCACTACACGCATCCCACCCAAAGCATTTTAGGAGCATTGCTTCTATTGTCCTTTTGGAAGCACGAACACATCAGATACGTAGCACTGCCAACAAATAACAATGCAGCCAACATCTGAAATGGAAAAAAAAGTTGAAGCGGAATCGTTACCGAAGGCCGCAACTGCGGATCGACCGTTGGATCTGTAAAGGCAAACCCCAGGATGGGAAAATGTAGAAAGTTGTTGCTGACAACCGTACTAGACTATTTCTTACTCAGATTGAAGTTCTGCGATTATTCCCACAACATTTAACCTTTCAACACGTTGGCAATACTGCTTTAGCAGCCTTTTGCTAACTTTGCTCTCAGTATAGCGCTAATTTCTTCTGTATATCGAAGTTACTGATTTGGGTTACATGACTTCGTTCGGGCAATACCTTGTGGTATTTACCAAAGATTTTTACAAAACTACGCTGTGCTCGCATATCCAAATATTTATCGCGTATTACGTTGATTTCAATATACGGGAGTGGAGCACGGTTTCACCTCCAATGTTTCCTTCCCAATTTAGCTCCTTGGGGCAAGATAATTGTTACCCCCAAAATATACAACATAACTATTGCATTAAAAATAAGCTATTGCAAATGCCAAACAGCAGTAATAAACATGTTCTGTGGACATTACATTCATATTTAGACTAACAGAAATAAAAATAATTTTAGCAAATCCCAAACTTATTTTTCAGATGCTGAGCAATTGTACTCTCAAGGGATACCATTATCTTTCTCCAAGGGGCTGAATTATTATTTCATTTCAAATTTCACAGTGTTCGCCATATGTAGTGCCACATACAGGTGTTAAACACTACCTAAAAGGAAAACACCAGATTCAATTTTACAATTTTAAGCTAGTCATTGCATTTCCTTTTTATTTCTCCTCCAGTAGCAAGCAAATGGAGCCATTGTTTCAACATCAAAGTGCTCAGTTCTCTTTAACATTGTAACACAAAGGACTCTAGTCCTGCTCTTTAAGCACGAGACAGTGAACGTCACCCCTGACATTTAACACAGCACTATGTGCCCCACTAACTTGAGAAGTAACTACGCGTAAATCTATCTTTCAAACTCCCCTTAAAGCTCCTTCAAACATCAGCAATATCTCTCAAGTGGAGTTAGGTTACATTTATACCAAACCCCCATAGAAAGGAAATGGGGGAGATATTGTAAAGGTAGTTTTACATCAGTTCCAATTTTGGGAAGCTCTTTCCAACAATGAAACATTTTCTAATAAAAGCTCAATTTCTATTCTGTTTCCTACTGCTAATATTTTGAAGGGAAGAGGACTTGTTAAACAGCAAATATGACATTTATATTCAGAAACTTTCAGTCATAGAACACGAATATTTTCAAAATAATCTCCCCAATACGAATTACCGTTTATGTACAAATTGTTTTGTTATCTTTAAGTTTTAAAAAATGGCATTAACAATTTTTATATGCATTTAAGACAGTTAAACTGTATATCTTGAATTCTCTAGGAATAGCTTCTGATGTTCTTTACATTCTGGATAACTTTTGCATAACTCTAAATCGTAAGTTACTCTGCAAAAAATTTAGATCGGTTAAAACACACAATTTATGTAAAATATAACCTTTTGCACGTACACAATTTCCGTTAAAAAGTACGCACACACACGCACACAACACAGAATGGCCCTTTTTCCAAAGCTGTTGAATTTCTACAGAGAACTTCAATACGCATGTTTTAAGTAAAATCTCGGTATCATATTTTTGGGTGGAATACAGTATTTACATAAAGGAAAAAATAAAGAACACTTTTAGGACAATGTAAGCATGTGGATATTTCACGGGCACATGTCTTATGCTCTTGGCTTTAATTTTGTTATTATCTTTCTAGGATGCAACGCAAAACGTAATCAAGACCATTCTACTAACCCAAACTAACCCTTTTATGGAAAGTATTTTCGTTATTTTTGGCTCTCAGAATTTCTAACTGCTTTTAAAATACCATATATAAGATACTGTATTAATAAGCTGAAAATTTTAAAGTTTTTGTACATGTCCTATGGGTTGCTACACGTACTGCCCGCGTTTTATAAAACTGTCATACTGTCACTTAATGACATGAATGATGTTGGATTTTGTTAAACCATTGTAACTTTGATGAAATAAATATTTCTGTGACATTAAACATTTCCCAGATATTTCTTGGTCATGTCTTGATTTCACGTGTGCGTGGTATTATTCAATTGATCATTGCGATGTTATGTAAAGGCTCTAATTTCAATATTAGGACATAGAGATATGCCTTTTAAAGACTTGATTTCGATTTAGAATTCTGTTTACCCCCTTGTACCTAAAAGAAGTTGTTGTGACGAAAACTATTCGTGCAAACGTTTATCTGATTAACTGGATAGCTGGATTAGTTCGGAGGGGACTCGGCACGAAACCACACTTGGTTTATTGTATCTATGCCCCAAAGTGTGGCATCCATGGAGAGGAAGGATGAGGCGAGAGGGGACAAAGGGTGGTCGTCCCAAAGAGTTCCACACTGCAGAGTGCAGAGTCCCTACATTTTACTTAGAAACTTCCCCCGGCAGGCCAGGACAACGGACATTGCACCCTACTGTGGTTCGGAAACTGTCCCACTACGAGACCTGGGTGCGGAGACCGGTAACCGTCTTACCGGTGAAGGAATTGGTTTACATCTCATCCTAACATGCACCGCCGACACTTCTACCCTAAAAGAGTCAACCAGATGAGAGATGACATAAAATGATAATGGAGATGAAATGTACGGACTGGAAATTCGGGGAATGTAATTAACTTGCCCAGCATTCGCCTAGCGAGCTGGGAAAACCCCCGAAAAAACCATGAGTCAGGTAGGTTGGCCTTCCGAATGCCGGCCACAAACGAAACCGGCCGAGCCATGCCGCTCGGTTTATCTCGATGAATATGAGTTAGTTAGGAAGTTAAACTTCCCAATGAATAATTTATATATATATATAATGCAACGCAGGATTGGCATTTCGTACTCCTAGAGCTACATATTATCCATTTTGGCTACCATCCTCCATGAGAGAATCACAGGAGGCTACAAGCTCCAGACAGACAGGCCACGAGACGCGCAGAAGTCCCTAAGTGTTCCAGCACTTTAGTGTTCACGGTAAGTACTCTTCTATGAGCAAGTGTCTGGATCATCTCTCCCGCAACTCCCCTAAGCTTAGAACGTCCGAAAAATGAGTAAGAAATGGAATAAAAGGGAAATGATGGAAACGAAACCGTGGTAGGTGAGAAATCACTCCAGCATTCGCCTACCGACTAGAAAAACTACGGAAACTCCAAAGTCAGGATGGGTCTCGATGGGAATAGAACCCTGATTCTCCAAAATGCGAGAGTCGCACTTTACCGCAGAAATATCTGCTAAGTAAGAAGAGATATTAATGAAATGTTAGATTGTTTAAATTTGTTGTATAACTCTCCTTGCTTTCTATATCTCAATAAACATTTTACCATCGCAAATGGAGCGGAGGAAAGGCAATAACTACAATTAAAGAAAACTCCCTGCTCCCAAGCCGAGAATCCAACTTTTCCTTTGGATTAGCAAGTCAGAACGCTGACCACTCAACTACAAAGGCACTCAACTTCATTCTGAGGAGAGGATTCTCAAGGTAGAAGACGAGTATGAAGGTGCTCCCCGTTGTGTCGCTGAGACAATGACGATATTCCGAGTATGTAGGAAGATTGTGCAATGAAGGTAAAATTTGAAAACGAGAAGCTAAATAAGAAGCAAACTAATGACTAATTTTAAAGAGACATGGTGAATTTAACCGAATGGTTCCAATTATGTAAACATTGCGTTCAAATAGTAATGAACTACAGCTTGGAAAAGACGTTCACGAAATCGACTAGAAAGCTCGACATTGAGAACAAAGAAATGATTCAAGTCAGCAGGTGATGCCGTTCTGGGCATCCCTGGATGCAGTAATCACTGATAATGACATAGTCGCGAGTGACGGGCCATCGCCTACCTGAGTGTGTTTGAGAAGAGAAAGTTTGAACTACAAGAATCACAAATAACCCCAATAGTAAGCCTGGGAATTTACGTTCTTCAGTGTTAGGATTAACATTTTTGTTCCGCTAAACCTGATCAAGATTTATCTGGTTTTTCTGAGTGCCTCAGGTGATAATTACGTCAGATGCTCCCTCTGGCAGCTAGGCAGAGTAGTTGCGGCCTTTCCGTGGCTGTTTACATAAAAAAGAACCTGGCCATTTACTTAGAACAATACCTACAATATCTAAACAGTCCCCAACCCATTCATGGCATTACACAGAGGTGGACATGGGAAGATCGCCGAGGACTTCTGTGGGGGCGAGAACCTCGTCTACCAGCTCTCAGGCTGCTACCGTAGGATATAAAGGTGTCTCACAGCTCGCCTGGGCATCACCACCCAAACGCACTACATTCTATCATTCAAAAAAATAAATGGCCAACTTTGGTGTGACATGCGTGAAGGGTCACCTAGTTCTTAGGCGTTCTTACATAGATGGAATGAGAATGAAAATTGCCAAATCCTTCTCCTGCTGTTCGGGGGCCGTTGACGACCATCGGTTTACCTCGAAGTTTTGAAAAGCAATATTACAGCATTCACCCTACACTAACGGCAAAATATTGCAAATTGAACTTCCGTGCACTTGTAAAAATATGTTGCTATTGTGTTTCGATTAAATGGTGGACCATACGCAAATTTTAGCTACCATTGCAACCACCCGTTTGTCGATTGATACAAAGGAATTTTAATTCCCTTTTCTTTCTCCTTGTTACAGTGTTTAATCACGTTACATGTTATTTCTCGTACCTGCTGATGCCTATCACACCATGTATGTGCCATCTACTTGCGTAAACAACTCCGTTTGTCACATTTTTACGATACCCTTACACACTTTGCCATGCGTTAAAACTGTTCCAGTTTTGGATACTTTGCTTATTAACGTGACCTTAATCACCATCACTTGCTTCTATATTTAGCATTACTGAACTCGTGAAAACGTGTGACTGCTAATTAGCAGTTCCGTAGATCGAATCTCACACTGAGTGTCATTTTTAATTTATTTTTTCATTTCTGCGTTTTTCTTTTCGTGTTTGTATATGAGGAAAACATCGTTATTAATATAACCCCTACCAGGTATAAAATTACACAAATTAATGGAACCTTTTTCTGACAACGCCCTCCTATAGAGCAGCAAATTATATGGCTATTTTTATTTCGCACAGCGTTGTAATTTTTTCCTCAGTCTTATGAACGCTGCAATACGATGAAATTTTACAGCTGAAGGCTTTGTGAGGTATTAACTGCAATTTGGAAAATAAAAGAAGAAATACGCATACTTTGTCATCATTCCTCCCAAAATGAATTATACTTTTCCTTAATTACCCACATTCAAAGACTACTCCATATTAAAGAATTTACTTCGGCCATGCATAATGTTCCCATTAGCTTAGAATAGATATAAGGAAGAACACCTCTTAATATCATGACGTCTTCACAAGCAGGAAATTAAAATCTTACAGGCCAAGAAACGAAAATAGTTATTTTAGAAAATTGAACTGAAGTTGACACGATTACATTCCTTTATAGTTAATTATACAGTAATACGACACAAGCGTATGTGAAACTAAGACTCAAAGAATCGAAAGCAAATTAATTTAATATATTACATTCAATATTATAAAAACAGTAATGTGAATAAATACATTGCTACTTTAACTGGATTCTATTGAAAAACTGAATTCTATTGTGTATTTGATATATTACATATAACATTATGAAGTGGTAGATACTTCAACGTGAAGCAACGATTTATAGATACACCTAGCAGCGTTGCTATTTTGTTTATTTTCAAGCACCATGATATGTTGCCTTGTCCCCATTAATTCAGTTTCTAAAATACTTTCTTTATTCTGAGTTTTCATTTCTGATAAAAGGCTCTAGGGAATTAGACATGTTTGTCAGATTTTCATTTCAGGAAATAAGCTTCCGGAAGGCGAGAATCGAACCACCACATTAGACACTTTTGAGTCGTATCTGCCCACCACAAAACGGCAAGCGGGGCATGAAGAGAGAGGGGAGCTTAAACTGTTTATCAGCTCTGGTAATGCATCTGCTTATTACGAAATGAGTGTATGAGAATCGCCCAAGCTGCCAGATCAAATACTCGTTTCAGTAACTGCAGTGATAGGTATTATGCATGGGTGAATTATGTAGCAACATTGTGTATTTTACATGAACCTAGCATTCTTACCATATCCATAAGGTGAGCATAAACGCAGCAAAACTGATTACGTCACACATTCCTTGGTCTTGCCTTCTTATGGTGGGCAGTCATATGATTTTAAGCTTCATTATTGGCTAACTTAGCAGCAAATTTCATTCGAATGAGCCATGTTCCAAGGCCGTTAGGAATATGTTATATACGTAACTTTCCTTTCTAGATATTTGGCGGGATTCAAATGAAAAAAAGTGTGGTGTTTAACGCCCGCTTTTACTGTACGGCAACGCAGCCAGTTACACTAATGATACATGAGATGTGGCTGAAACTGGAGATCCCGGAGCATAACCGCCCCAGCACCGTGTTGTCCACCAAAAATCTCACTTTGCGGTCGTCTGGGATCAAACCCGGGCCGCTTTGGCGAGAGTCGAGTGGTCTAACCACTCAGCCAAGGCGCGACCGACATGGGATTGAAATAGAACATTTCTGGAGAAAAACATGAATATCGCAGTACTCAGTGTGGAACATAACTTCCTTTATAAACGACAAACAAATCAAGCTGAGATGTAAATAATATAATATTTATTACACGTTCCATTTGATAAGCATTTGAAAACAGTGACCTTAGGTTCATGTTCATACATGTCGGAGGATTGAATATGAATACGTGGGATTTACAGGCACTACTGACGTTATGAACTTTATACACAACATAGCTAATGAGCATATTAGATCTGAGTGATTACTTGGTATAGTTTATTATAAAAATATAAATAAAGTTCCATTCGATCCCACAACATTTATTGCAAAGATTCCTGATGCAATGAACAATGGAAAGATTGGTCGCTCTTTAAGAGACAGTTGTCCCATGGAAATGATGTAACAAATCCGAGGACGAAAGCAAGGAAGCAAAAAGAAACGTGGTAGCAGAATAATGTCCGGTAAAGCATTGAGTCTGAGTATGATCCACCACTTTCCACGCAAGTCTCAAACTTTACTAATGGCTGTGTGATTGGGCGTGCGATAATTGCAATTAAGTTCTTGAACATAAGAACTATTATGATTGTATTACTGTACACTGTAATTTTGTTTCTCTTTGCGTTCTTCACATAGGTATGCTTCTGCATACTGAAAATCTGATACATTCATACCAGTTTGTATATCCCCTATTGAACAAACCATTCTTACAAAATCTTATTCTACCTAGTTCATGTTAACCGAGATAAATGTTGTAGAAATACCTTTATTGTATATTTCCCTTTATGCACAATAGGAATAGAGAAACACACAATGAAGACTTCAGAGGGGCTATTCTCTAAAAATTCAAAATACATTTAACTTGTCATAAAAATAACTTAAAGACAGGAGGCCAACATCAAAATTGTTAGCGGTCTTTTTGAGAAAATGAAAAAATTCGAAAAATGTAGAATGTAAAGGATAGTTAGGGGTGAGAAGATTTTATTGAAAGTCTTCGTGTTGTGTCACACACAAATATGCATGCGGACATTTTTCTATTACTTTTTTATTTTAAATATGTGCTTCCGGTGAAATTCGTGTATCAAATTTTTGGTACAATACTTACTCTAGGGGCAGCGCCTAGGTTAGATCGCTCGACTATCATCAAGGTGACCCGGGTTCAATCCCAGGCGATCGTTAAGTAAGATTTGTAATGCACAGCACGGCGCCGGGGCGGGTTTTCTCCGAGATCTCCAGTTTCCCCCGCCATCATTTCACCAACAGCTCCATTATCATTTTTCCTTTCATTCATTTCGCCCTCATTCTGTTATCTAGTTCTCTCTCTGCCTCATACCAGGCATCGGGCTGATCGCCCATCCTGAGTTCTCTAGCTGAACCAGATTTTCTGCTCTTCAACCCGACACCGAAAGGCATAAGGGATAGAGAAAGAAGAAGCTTCTAACAGCATTATAGTAAAACTAGGGAAGTTGAACAAGAAATCAATACCTTCTCTACCTACTGCGTCGGTGTAAGTGTAAAACAGTCATCTATTTATTAATGCATTGGATTGGATTCCATTGTTCGGAGGGGATTCGGCACCTCGACCAGACTGGTCTTTTGTACCTATGTCCTCAAGTGGGGCACCACAGGGAGTGTGAATGAGGTGAGAGAAGACAGAGGGCGGGGTCCCTACACTTTACTAGATAGAAACTCCCCGGCGATCCAGGAAAATTGTCATCCCACCTACCGTGGTCCCGAAACAGTCTCGAGGTCTGTTCGGAGACCGAAGGCCGTCCCCCCAAAGCAAGGAAGACTCCAGAGAGGCTTGCACAACCGGCATCTGACCAGTCGCGATTCTGAATCGGCCCACTAGGCCCGCTGGGAGCCCGGAGTTCTTCCCTCCGGAGGAGAAAGTGTATTAGTGTATTTAGAATGGAGAGATTATTGAACTAATGTTTAGTAAATGTATCCTCTTTAAGACTAAAACTTATAATTTACTTTACTTTTACATGAAGTTGTCATTAAAAACGTTCTTTCGTAGAGTAATCTACAAAAACACTGTTTACTTTGTGATTTATTTAAAATGGCCATTATAAGCGATAACCAGTAAAGCTATGGCTCAATGTTGTATGTTCATATGAATAATCTAGAACTGTACACGTAAAACAGAACGCCACTACACGTGCGAAAATGTAAACAGATACACATATCTCCTCATTGCTATACATATGTACTCAGAATAAGGCTGCAGGGACGGTATAAATGGAAGCTAGTGTACAAGGTAACAAGCAAATAAATAAGGATGAGGGTTGGTGGAAGTAAAGAATGCCATGAAGTTAATTTTGAAATATGTGCAGCGGTGGGCGTATGGAACAACAAAATTCCGCAGTAGCGTGAAAAGAGTGAGACCACAGGAAGACTACTTGATCGTTCGAAGAGGAACTCACCTTGCATCGCGAAGTTGACAGCAATGCGGTACGGAAATCCATAACCACACGCGAGTGTTTTGAGAAATAATCAAGTGCGAAAGAAAGCGCATTAGTGTTACTGCATTATACTGCTATGTTTTTGTCTCTACTCATCGATTCTAATGCGGTATTTCCTTCTGTATGTACTTGAGGCTATTGATAATAACTAGGCCGGGCATTTCGATACCTGCGTCTTAAAATTTAACGCACAAAAACCGTAGTCAAATTAAGAAGAACAGTTTTTTAAGCACTCAATCAAACAACGCACAATAAACGGTTACCTGCAGATATTTGTTATGATTTTCAATTTACGTCCTCCAACGTTAAGTCATATCGGACGATGAATGAAATGGGTGGAATAGGCCCAACATTCGTCTTTCAGGATAGTGTAAAACCCCGGAAAAAAGCTTATCCAGGTAACTCACCCTGACCAAGATTCGAACTCGGGCGCTCTTGAACTTGAGGAAGACACGCTACCCCAACGCTACCGAGGCGGGCGCTTGCCTGTAGAAGAGCAGTTAATTTGAAATAATATGCAGGTCTTCAGTAAGATGTAGTGCAGTCATTAAATTGCACTTACGGTACATAAAAGTACGATACAATAAAAATGTTATGTACTATGTGTTTCCCCATACTTATAACCGTCTTGATTATGCAGCTTGTAGGTATGTTCCGAGTTCGCGGCCGCGCCGTGGCTCAGTGGTTAGACCGCTTGGCTCTCACCAAGGCGGCCCAGGTTCGACCCCAGGCGACCGCAAAGTGAGATTTGTGGTGGACAACACGGCGCTGGGGCGGGTTTTCTCCGGGATCTCCGGTTTCCCCCGCCATCTCATTCCACCGGTGCTCCATCTTCATCTCATGTATCATCAGTGTCATCGCCTGCGGTGCCGTATGTAGTAAAAGCGGGCGTTAAACACTACGCATTTTCCGAGTTCGATTCTCGTGGTCGAACTACCTGACCCATGGGTTTTTTCGAGGGTTTCCCGAATCACCAGGCGAATGCTGGGTAGGTTAATTACATTCCCGAATTTCCTGTCCCTCCATTTCATCTCCATTATTATTTCATATCATCACTCATCTGGTGGTCTCTTTCAGGGTAGAAGTGTCAGTGGGTGTCTCGGCGGTGCATGGCAGGATGATATGCTCTGTGTGAACCACTTCCTCCTCCGGTAGGACGGTTGCCGCATCCAAACCACAGTATGGGGGAATGTCCGTTGTCCTGACCTACCGGAGGAGATTTCCAAGTAAAATGTAGGGACCCTGCCCTCTGCACTGTCTAAACTCCTTGAGACGGCCGCCCTCTGTCTGGTCTCGCCTCACCCTTCCTCCCGGGGATGCCCCACTTGGGAGGCATAGGTAAAATAGATCAAGACTGTCTGCAGTACCGAATCTCCTCCTTAGTAATTCTAATCCTAAACATATCATTTCAGACAAACTATGTTTTCCCTGTCTGGTATTGATTTTGAAGTAGAAGGTAGATCTACATTCTCTCTGGTTTCCATTAACTGAATATTTATTTTATGCTTTTTGGTATTGCATTTGTATACTGTCGCTTCCCTCCGTACATCTTATAACCTGTCTGAACAATGAAAGCAGATAGACAACAGTGGAAGCTTGCCTAACCACATAAAGATAAGCGGTATTACGTGACCATTCCCTGTACCGTTCGGCAATACTAAAATGTAGCAGTTGAGTATCTTACAGTGGACGGGTTCGAATGAAGTCAAAATGCAAACACCGTCGCTCGAAGTCATACGCTCACAAAGTAGAAAATTAATATTTAATGTGTGACAGTTTTGTAAAGAAGGGAAACGTAAAGGTCTAATTATTCCGTTAAATAATGTTTTAAAAGGGCAGCGACGGCAGTGAGGAAAAGTGAACAAACTGAGCATAATATAGCGAAAGAGATTCAAAATTAAAAGGTACAGAAGAGAAACTTTCAACACCTGGTAAACATCGCTCACATCCAAAAAGAGCTTTAGTTTGAAAAATGTACTTTGCGCAGAACTTTTCTGGAGTTTTAAGAACAGGGAGGGGAAACTCATGAATGCTCTTAAAGAAAAGATCCTTTCTGAAGGTAGGACACATTCTGGAAAATACATAAAGGCATAGGATATCGATTTCACACATACAAAACTATGCGTCGTGTTTCGTAGCCTGTGCTGATGTTTTGATAGACTATACCGTACTATATTCCCGCCTTCTCTGACCTCTGTAAACCATGCCATAGTACACCAGCGACTCCCTGTATACATTCGTCAGACAGGAAATACATGCCATGTTTAAGTTAATTGATGGAAATTAATCGTTCCTTCCCACTAACCATGTAGAGGCTAAGATTTTGGATAGATAGAGTCAAACTGAAAAATTCAATGCCTCGACGGGGATTTGAACCATAGATCTCCTGGTTTCCGTCCAGTCGCTCTTACCCATTGAGCTATCATGGCCTGCGTGCTGTCCTGACACTAAACTCTCAAACTGACTCATATGTTAGCCCGGTAAACCACCAGGGGCTCTCGTATTCGAGATATACCGTTTGTGGCGACATGCTATTGTAAGGCTTCATCAGGATTCATTATTTAAGTTAATTGGTGGAAATTAATAATTCCTTCACACTAGCCGTGTATAGGCTAAGATTTTGGATAGATAGAGTCAAACTGAAAAATTCAATGGCACGGTTGGGATTTGAATCACGGATCTCCTGGTTTCCGTCCAATCACTCTTACTCATTGAGCTACCATGGCCAACGTACCATCATGGCATTGAATTCTCCAACTGACTCATATATTTTCCCGGTAAAACACTAGGGGCTCACGTTTTCCTAACTCCTCCAAAGTTAAGAGTCCTGCAATTATGACATAATTGCTACTTATTTCAGTTTCACAGTTAAACCAGAGTTAGGTTGCCTATTCTTAAATTCTGTACTGTAACATGCAGCGAATCCTGGCGCAGCTGTGCTAATGTCTGACCTTGGCCTGACAGCGCCCTTGTGAGACCGGAAAGGTACTGAATTGCTCCACCCTACTAATAATGCTTCATGATACGTGTCTATGATTAAAAAAAAAAAAAAATACTAAGTTATCTAGTTCACTTGTGCACCAGTTTACACGAAAGGCTTCACTACCGCAAAGACCGATTTGGACAGGCTGTTGGTAGCCCGACTTCCTTACCTAGTGTTCTTGCTGTTAGATCTGTTTTCTACATTTTCTCTGATGCCTATTATTTATACGTTTTCAAACGAAAATTCATGGTTTGAAGCCCCCGAATAAAAAGAAAAGTTAAATGTCGGATAAAAATCAAATCACATCTAGAATTTAAGTTTGGTGGCTTTCTACTTTGCGCAACTATAATTTTGAAGCAAATCCCTCAAACCTCGAACTGTCCTTACGATACAAAATGGTTTTTTTTTTTTTTTTTTTTTTTTTTTTTTTTTTTTTTTTTTTTTTTTTTTTAACTTTTGACTTCCTCAAAAATGGCTCCAACCATTTTCTTTAAACTACATTTGCTTGCAGAACTAATAAAACGAATGAGCTTTCATGAAATGCAACTCACTAAAGCATTTCCTTTAATTTTTAAAACTTGGTATAGATATGTAAACGAGATTTGTGCTATTGTTCCTGATAAACACATAAACGATGCTTTAAAACTTCTAAATTTACAAGATAACGCTAAAAAATTCACATTAGAAACTGAAAGTAACGGTTGCCTACCTTTTCTAGACCTATAAAGATAATAAGAAATAACTATAAACCAAACTTTGGTATTTATAGGAAATACACTCATATTGATAATTACATAAAATATAAATTTTAACCTCTTTAGCATAATTTGCTGTTTTTAATAGTTTGAATTGTAGGTTAATAAATATGCCCCTAAATGAAGAGGAATTTAACAGAGTATATAAAAATTATTGACACTGATTTAATTAAGCTTTTAATAAATGTTTTATAATGAAAAGATTGAAAAAATTAAATATCGGAAAAATGTATATGATGTTTCTACCCTTAAAAAGATAAAAGATGATTATAATTTTTAAAAAATGTACTTACCACCCAAAATGTTTTTAAAGCATTTGGTATAACTTTGGTTCCTCAAAATGAATATAATACGAGTATAAAAATTTTGCTTCACTTCTCTAAAAAGGATAAAATTTTCAATAGTAAACAATCTGGAACTTATCAATTTAATTGTTTAGATTGCGTAACTTAGAAACCAGAACAAAAGAACATTTTCGAAATATTGGGTATAAACTAACAGTCTATAAATCGGTTGTGGCAGATACTTTTTGTCATTCAATCATGAACAAAATCTAGAAGTTAAATTATTAAAAAATTAGATGGTTAGTTTGGTAAGAGTACTAAAATATCATGGCACTTAGCAGTAGTAACGATGACAGCGGAATAAACAGTGACTGAAAATGCAAAGGAGATTTTTTTTTTTTTTTTTTTTTTTTTTTTTTTTTTTTGCGAATTTACTCTCTTTAATTTTGTGAATATTTAATCAATTTTCTTAAAAGATAAGTGAAATTTGTAACAAATAATTATATTTTGTGTACTATTTGTTGCTTCGCTGTTGTTAGCCTCTGTTTTACGTATTAAATTACATTAATTTTTAAGAACATGACATCTCAAAAGGTTTTCAGTGTCATAGTCGTATATACATATATGCTACAGAATGGTATAAATGGTTCATTTAAGAGACAATATTATCATTTCATTGTACACATTATGTATTTTAACATATAGTATTACTTTTAAGATAGCTTCTATATATTTTCAATTGCTTTATGTTTCATCGGAATAGAGTCGGAATTGCTGAAATATGGAGGAGCAGAATGGAGAAGACTATTTGTGAATTAATGAAATATGGACAAAGAAAGAAATGCCTAATGGCTGGAATGTGGGAATAATCTGTCCAATACGTAAAAAAGGAGACAAGGCAGAGTGTGGAAATTACCGTGGGATTGTACTGCCAGATGGAACAAGGTATTTGGCAAGATACTTGCCATACGACTGGAGCGATGGTTAGAAAACATACTTGCGCATTACCAAGCAGGATTTAGAAAACAACGCTCTACATTAGACCATATTTTTTATTGCGACAAATACTGGAAAAGTTTTATGAATATGACAGATAGCTTCATCAGCTATATGTAGACTTTAAACAGCCTGGACAGAGCTAAACTTTATCAGATAATGAGCGAGTTCGGAATACCACCGAAACTGGTGAGATTGACAAGAATGACTATGGAATTGACAAGATGCAGGGTTAGAATGGAACAAGATCTATCAGGTATATTAATCGTGTAGAGGAGGTTCAGACAAGATGTGCTATCCACACTGCTGTTTAATTTAGCACTGGAAAAAATTATTCAACGGTTACCCATAAACCCTGGAGGGACCATACTTTCCAGATCAGTACAAATAGTGGCTAATGCTGACGATGTGGCAATTCTCGCAAGGAATATAAGAGCTCTTGAGGAAAGTTATGTAGCGTTGGAAGAGAAAGCACAGTACCAAATACATTAAGATGGGAGGTTATGGGAATGTAAGAAGAGAACCTACAGTTAAATTACATGAAAAAGAATATCAAAGAGTGGAAACAATTAAATACCTCATATCTACAGTAACAGTAGATAATAAAACATCAGTGGAAATTCAAGAAAGAATAGCAAGTGGTAACAGATGTTTCTATGCCTTGCAGAATATGTTTAAATCAAGGAACTCAGAAGGAATCTAAAATTAAAATGTATACAACTGTACTGAGACCAATAATAATGTATGGTTCAGAAAGTTGGGTGTTTACAACCAGAGAAGAACAGTGGTTATTACGGTGGGAAAGGAAGATTTTGAGAAATATTTGGAGCGATAAGGTACTTGGGCGGATGGAGAATGTGGATTAACTTGGAGTTACAGTGCCTCTTTGGACAACCAAATATAGTAGTGAAAATTAAACAAGGAAGAATAAGGGGGATTGGCCATGTGTAGAGAATGCCGGAAAGCATTGTAGTTAAGAAGATACCTATTCATAGGAAAGCTGGATGGCAGACGGAGAAGAGGAAGACCCTGGAAAATATGGCTAGAGGATGTAGAAGATGACTTGAGAAAGTTGGGGGTTAAAGGCTGCTGAAGAAAACCAGAGGACCGAGTTGAATAGAAGAGGGTGGTTAGGGAGGCCAAGGGCCTACATGGCACGGATCCGAGTGCTGTCTGCAAACACCAAAAGATTAATACCAGTACTATAAAGGTTTAAACTATATTTCTCAGGTTTATAAACGTTAATCTCCAGTTTAACTCTACTGAAACTCACTCCGTTTAACGACAGTGTAATATTATGTTGTAATATGGCGGTCTTAGCTGCACGTGCGAATATCAGAAAGTGAGGAATTGAGTGGCAATGAGGAAGTTATTCAGATAATTGAGCGATCTGGGAGACCTGGGTCTTTCAATAGATTTTAAAATCTGAAATGGCCATAAATTTCTAAACAGATTCATACTTAGGAAACAGTTCTAACCTTATTCAAATTCTAAGCCAGATACAGAATGCAACCAGAAGGTATAAGTTCTAAAATCATGATGTTATTATTGGAATTATATTAAAAGAATAATGCATGTTTGAAAATTAAGCATAAACATAAAAGCTAGGGACGACGTAATCCAATTAACCTTGCATCATATAAACCTAAATAAAAGCTTTTATAAACATTAATTGGCTGTCCCATAGTTCAGTGGCGTCAGTCGTGGCTCCTGCACCACGGTGTGTATGTGTGTATGTGTTTTTTACTTGGTGTTTTGTAATAATGACCATTCAGAATGAGAGCTAACCTTTTTATTTCGGATCATTAACTTTATTTACTTTTTCTCTCTCGTATAAACTAAGAGAATGTAGTGCAATCTATCCAATAATTCGTTATCGAAAGTTCTCTGAAAATGTACGGTTTGCAGTCTCCTGAATTCTATTAAGCATTTACAATTATTAAGCATTATGCATTTACAATAAGCAGACGAAGTATTGCATTCCACCCCAAAATTTGATACTGAGATTTAAGGAAATACGCATTAAGACTCAGTGAATCCATTAAAAATATTTTAGCAAGAGGTGAGTGTGTGAGAGAGAGAGAGAGAGAGAGAGAGAGAGAGAGAGAGAGAGAGAGAGAGAGAGAGAGAGAGAGTGAGTGAGTGTGTGTGTGTGTGTGTGTGTGTGCGCGCGCGCGCGTGTCCCCTATCAACAACATATGAACAGACAAAAGAAAAGTCAGTTAAATCCCAAACTTCATATTTTAGTATTTAAGTTTAGTAGTTAAAAGGATACGATGTTAAGATTTTCAATAAAATTCCCCAAGTTTAGTAGTTAAAAGGATACGATGTTAAGATTTTCAATAAAACTCCCCACTCCAAGCTATCCTTTAAATGGAACATTTTTAGAAAAAGTTTACTCTCTCAAAAATTACTAGCGATTCTGATTAAAATATCTCAGGTTTAGGATATTTCGATGACAAATGAAACGACTATCTCGAATTTTCTGGAAACAGCCTCTGAAGTTTTCTTCATTCTGTAAGACTATCATAACTGCTAAACCTTAACAAATAGACAAAATCTTACTCCAAAAAAATGTAAATCTTGTTAAAGCATACAATTATGTCAAATACAAGCATTCGTCAGGAAGATTTTCAAACCCAGCAATGGAAACACTTCCGAAGATTTTGATTTTTCAAAAAAGGCCTTTTACCCATTTTCATTAGAATACCGCATGTTTGAGATATGTTTATCACAAATTAAATGTAGATGATAAATATTCTGGGAATAGACTCTGAAATCTTCTTCACTGTTGATGACATTTACATAAGTGGTAAAGCGTAAGAAATAAATAAAAGCTCATTTCCCATTATTAGTTTGAATTTGCAATATTTATACTATTCTACCTGAAAAGACCATATTCGTTTTATTTCTCGCTCTTACCACTCCACGGTTATGAAAAAAAGTTAAAGTCAACACATAATGCCCAGCTCTTAAAAGATTTGACTGTCGCTTACGGCTACTGTATTCCTTTATTCTCCTTGTACCTATAATAAAACGATTTCCATAATTGTTTATCTCGATTAACAAGAGGTAAACTGAACGTTTGTAACAATACTTAAGGGTCGTCTGTGACAAGGGAAGGCTGAAAAGTTTTGTAAACACATTGCGACTGCTATCCGCGATTGCCTAGTCTCCGTCAGACAGCTACAGGTGCTGCAACCGGTGCAGGACTTGCTTATTTGCAGTGGTTTATATTGACAGTGAAAAATGGTAATATAAACCGATGTTGTACGAGATAATTAAAAGAAACAAAGATACGTTCAAACTGTATACAATCAACTCCATAGCTGAATTAAATTGGGCATATCTTACCTCCGTGTCATTGTGATACGAATGCTATCGAGCTAATATGGGCACAAATCGATGAAGGAGGCAGAAAAGATGTACTGGGGAAAAGACAATTTCATCATATATTTAGAAAAAAAAAGTGACTCTCCAAAAATTCCCTATGGACGGATATCTATATTGCCGCCATCTACCAAGCGCTGCGCCTGGTAGTATTAAAGGGATAGCTACAATATAATCACGGGAAATCAATCGGAGTATTACGTACATGGGAGAAATGCGATGTGGGAATAAGCAGTCATGGGTTACCTTCGTGGGCAAATAATTCGTTTTCTCTCTCTTTCTCTCTCTCTAATTCCCATGTTTCAAATAAACCAGACAAACAGTACATAGAAGGGATGTGATGTGAGATTAGGCAGTCATGAGTTACCTACAACAGCGCAGGCAACAGTGCTCTCTCTCTCTCTCTCTCTCTCTCTCTCTCTCTCTCTCTCTCTCTCTCTCTCTCTCTCTCTCTCTCTCTCTCTCTCTCTCTCTCTCTCTCTCTCTCTCTCTCTTCTCTCTCTAATTCCCATGTTTCAAGATAAACCAGACAAACAGTACATAGAAGGGATGTGATGTGAGATTAGGCAGTCATGAGTTACCTACAACAGCGCAGGCAACAGTGCTCTCTCTCTCTCTCTCTCTCTCTCTCTCTCTCTCTCTCTCTCTCTCTCTCTCTAATTCCCGTGTTTCAGGATAAACCAGACGAACTGTAGTTGCAAACTGGGAATGGAACATATTAGATTTTTCTCCTAAACCTGCAGGTTTACCACAGCTTTTAGCTGCTGTGGAAGAAGCAGATTAGTGGTCCTCTGTTCGCAACTTTCAGGTGTACCAACACCAATATATTGTTTAACTTAAACAGAAGATCATAAAGCGGAGCCTGCAGTTATCTGTTGGTTTGGTTTAACTAACCTCCAGTCAAACTAGAGGTAAGGTCTGTTATCTGCGATTTCCCTGCTGATAGTCCAGAGTCAGTTCCTTATTTGCTATTTAGATAGTGGTCATCAGAAATCATGTAGTACCCAAAGCACATCGCTGCTTTCACATTTGACATATTAAAGGTGAACGCTTATAACAGCTGACTTGGGACCAAAATGTACATCATTCCAGATTGTGTTACCTAAGAGAGGAGGGAGGAGTCTCCAGCACGTTTGAAGTCAAACTTGGAACACGTGGTGGGCCTCTTCTGCCACAAAATTAGATGCCGCAGCAGTTGCCCAATGCAGTCTCCCTTGAGATCCTCCCATACTAGCTGTCAGGATCGATTCTCCGTCAGGATGCTTGTAACACCAACCTGCGCACTCTACCTTATTGAGTCCGCAGTACATCCCCAAAAATGTCATTTCGTTCTGATTTGATAAACATGGTTTGAACTAACTTTCCTCTCTTGAGATAAACAATTTGCTCTATTGCCGAAACTAGAGTCTTCTCTGCAGACAGTATTTCAACTTCCTAGTTTTTAGTTACCATAAATAGGTAACCAGTAATAATAGTGCAGTTATTGTTAAAACTCTCTCATAAATGAAAGTATTTTCAATAAGAATGCAACTCGGAGGGTCCCTTTGCTACTTCCGAGGTTTTACGTTTTTCTGGTTTCTAGGCTTAGTAAACTATTGGCATCCATAAAACGAGCAGTCACATGACTTCATCTATTTAAAGGTATCCATGTCCATTTTATGCATATGTAGTTAGTTCTCTAGAAAGAAAATTGACAAAACTTGAACAATGATAGCTAGTTTCTAGCACTAATCCTGAATGGGTATAAGTAGGAAAGTTCCATATAAACAGTCGCTCAGGGTATACAAATATTAAAAGAAGTATATCAAATAATAATTAATTTAATTAGTATTTATAACGATAAAAACAATAAGCTATAAGCTTCTCTTTAAGTCATAAAAGCCAATATTTTGCATCGAGCCTTTAGTAATTAGCACTCAAGTTTAAAACAGAAGAAAGCACATTGTGTAAAGAAATACAATAGCAAATAATAAACAAATAGCACTAATATAACTAATTTCAAGTTAACTAAAATACTTCTCCTTATGGAAATTCTTTCCTGATAATACAGGGTGATCCGCTTGAGATGTCAGAAAAGTAAGACCGTACATACAGGAAACTATTCAATTTATTAGTTGGTAATGGTATAGATTTGTGTAGGAAAGTCAGGAGTTTTGTGTCCAGCATATTAGCAATCAACTGCGCCACCATTACGAATGCGACGCTGTTCATAACTGCACCCATGCTGCGCCATGTGGCTTGCAGCATTTCTGGAATGATTTGCTGAAAGGCCGCTGTAATCTCCCTCAGCAGGTCAAATAGATTCTTTGGTCTTTTTGTGTACGCGGTTGACTTGCTATTGACACACACACACACACACACACACACACACACACACACACACACACACACACACACACACACACACACACACACACACACCTGGCGATGTTCAATCTGGTCTATTAGGAGGCCATGGGGTGGGTTCATCATGGCTGCACCAGCGATCGTTGAATAACTGATTTAATCGATACCTCACTATGAGGGCCAATGCAGTTGATAGATAATGGTGTCCAGTATCCCATATTCCTGTAATTGAGGGATCACAAACTGCTCGATTATATCAAGCATTTACAACTGTCTTGCTTTGTTTTGCTTGCACGAAGCGTTGGCACGCCACTGGAAACATCACTCATTTGTTAACTCCCAACCTTTCCTTTTACATTAAAGAAAATTGCTCAAAGATGTGTATTTAACTTCATGCATATAATGCTTTACTTTTATGACATCTCACCCTGTATATTTAATTGTGAATTATAATTTTAGAATGCTGTAGTATGCAAATATGAATGTTTTGTGCACTGCACTACAAAAGATTGTAACTGTGGTTAAAATCTATAGTTAGACATTCAGATATGGACACTCCACGCAGTCAATTGTGTATGTGTGTGTGTGTGTGTGTGTGTGTGTGTGTGTGTGTGTGTGTGTGTGTGTGTGTGTGTGTGTGTGTGTAATTATGGAAACACAAAGGGAATTTGTGAACACAATTTAGTAGATCCTTATAATAAATTTAGTGGATTGTGTATTCAGCTTACAGGCAGAGTTAACAATTCAGCTATATGTCACACCAACAACCTTACACACAGCTCGTATCCGTTAGAACCAAATAGACCGTTTCACGTTCTGTCATCGTATTGGCTAATTTACTTCTTCCACAAGCAAAATGGTAACAGCTGTTCACTTTTTGCTTGTATGAAAAACGGCACAGCATGGCTTTTTCATGTTTCGTTTGAAAGATAAAAGGCTTTTAACTACCCACAAAATAGCGACCTACAGGCTATTAACATTATTTTATGCATATAAATTGTAAGAATAGGTTTCTGTAATTTGTATGCATCTTAATTGTACGGTCATAACACAATAATTGGATAAATTAGACAATGCGCGGAAAACTAAATTGAACGAAATTAATAAGCAATAATTTAACTATCATAATTTAACACAACGTATTATCATCATTAATATTATCATTACCATTATTAACAAACAATAATTAACTATCACAATTTCTTTAAAGAATAGTTTGAACATGTCCTTTAAGCAGCATTATCCTTCCACAAAAAGTAATATTACTTGTTAAATTACGTCTAGACAGATTGTGCTGATTTACTTAGTTTAGATTAAATTAAGTAATAGCTTCTTGTTCCCTATTTGATAACGTCACATATGACGAATACAAACAAATGTAAATAACTCAATGCAACGCTGTCCCTGGGTCTGGAGCTACTAGTTCATAAGAAAGTTCTCTTGTTTGCTCTGTAACCTTCTCGTCCATAGGAAAATATTTCAAGTCCATTGTGTACCATGGGATATTGAGGTACCTCGCACACTACCCGACGTATAGTCACGCTGCTCGATCGGTTACCATGGATTTATCTTTGTTAAAAGAAACTTCTCAGATAATCTGATTATTCTTGTAAGAGTGAGAGGAGTACTGACTCGCCTCTCGGTCGTGTGCTAAGCACCAATGAACGCATCACTTCAACCAATGGAATTCGTAGGAATCACAAATGACAGATATATGTTCACTACACGTGGAGTAATCAGTGCATTACCTGAACGAGGCTCAGATGTTCGGCCAGATTACTTCCTGTAAGTCAGACATACGAGTAGCACGAGCGTAGCGCTCGCCCCAGGAAGTTAGAGTACTTGGAATCCTCCTACGGGGTGAATAAAATTAAGAGTTGCGTATGAATTACTTTAATGAATCGCAGTTATAAATTGTTTTTCCAAAGGTAATCAATAAAATTACAGTTCCTTGCAAGTCTTAGGATATTTATACTTTTTCTTTTTTTTTTAAAAAAATCAATCCCTAAACCACTTCGCTGCCACATGTTGCTTCCAATGTCGCATATATGTGAATTGGAATCTTAATCATCCTAGCACATGGCTGTTTAAATCACAACAATATTTCCCTCAACCCAGAGGTATCAGATTCCATTTGCGGTTGTGGTGGCGGGGGGTTCCCCACCCTTTTTAATTAAAAGCATACTCTACACTTCGTACAGTCTTAAACTGTGAATGTGGGAGTGGATGTGAGTGTATGTGTGCTTCATGGCAATAAAACAAAACTGAGCAAATTTAACGAGTTACTACCCAATCGATTGTTTATTAAATCAAAGCCTCCGATATATGATTTAAGGGCAACACAAATAAAACAAGACAATAAAATAAAAACAATCGAGTGCGCATTGTGTGCTGAGATCAATAATAATGTATGGTTCAAAAAGCTGGTTGTTGACAACCAGAGAAGAAAAGTGGTTATTACGGTGGGAAAGGAAGATTTTGAGAAATATATTTGGAGCGATAAGGGACTTGGACTGACGGAGAATGTGGATTAACTTGGAGTTACAGTGCCTATTTGGACAACCAAATATAGAAGTGAAAATTAAACAAGGAAGAATAAGGTGGATTGGCCATGTGCAGAGAATGCCGGAAAGCATTGTAGTTAAGAAGATACCTATTAATAGGACAGCTGGATGGCAGAAGGAGAAGAGGAAGACCCTGGAAAAGATGGCTAGATGATGTAGAAGATGACTTGAGAAAGTTGGGGGTTAAAGGCTGCAGAAGAAAAGCAGAGGACCGAATAGAATGGAAGAGGGTGGTTAGGGAGGCTAAAGGCCTACATGGCCTGTAGTGCCAACCACCACCACCACCCCCAACCCCCACCTCCACCACCACCAATGAAAGCATTTTATACGTAGTAAAACAGTTTATATAATTAAACACAGAACTTATGTTGAATCACGTGACTGGTGGCAGAGTGTGACCCGTAGCAGGTAATGGGTTCAACGACCTAGTTCGGCGGTAGACTAGCTCACGCTCCTAGGAGGGGTAAAGGCTTTGGCAGTTAAATGTAATGTTGTTTGGGATGTTGGAATAATGTCACCTAAAGCTGGGTGTAGTTATCACACAGAACAGGAGTGCGTTGCAAAATGAGTGTAATTTTGAATTTATAAATAAATTACTAAGGTCAACATTTCTAACAATACACGACAAACAAACAGACTGACCTGTGTTACACAAAAGGAAACATGAACAACCTACAGTTTTAACGGTCATAAATCAATTGGAACTTTAAGGGTCGTCGAAAATCACTGCTTGACATATAACAAACTAATTAACTCATTTTCCAGAACTGTCATTTGATTATCATCTGTGGAGTAAAATTAAGGTAAAAGGGTACACAGCAAATCTTTCTCATCTTCGACAAATTAGACTACATTAACACTGCGCTTTCTAATACTTCGTATATATATTCAGATGTTGGCATCAGAATGGAAATGGCAGGGCAGTCAGCCGCTATTGCATGGCATGGGTCGGCGGGCTGGCAGTTGCGTCATTCAAGAGAAACGTGGTTGGTGTACCAGTGTGTAGATATCTTTAGCATGCAGGTGCTCAAACATTGCATTGATTCTTAAGCTGCAGCAATTCGGTTTCATTTCAAGAGTTAATTTACAAGTAAATTCGCTACTTATGAAAATCTTACGTTACATTCAAATGACTTTCTGTGTTTACTCCTGTAGGCACAAACTTACAAGCGCCTATTCTTACATCTACTTCATGTTACTCGAGATAAATATTCGTATAAATGGTTTCTATTGCACAGGAAATAAAGGAGTACAGTAGATAAGTTAACCAATAGTCAAATCTATAAAGAGCTGTTTACTGTGTGATAGCTTTGAAATTTCATTCTCTTTGTATGACCAAATAAAAAAAAACACTTCCCATTTGAGTATAGTATAAGTACTGGAAATCATAAACTTCACAAAAATATGTATTTAGCATAGACAATGTATTGAACAAGATGTTCAGTTTTGTGTAATAAGATTTTGTCTAACTCATGCGGTTTAAGTTATGCAAAAATTATTCACAACGAAGAAGATTTTACTGCTACCATAAAATTCAAAATATGGAATTCATTTATCATGAAAATAGCATAAACACTTACTTCAAACATATGACACCATATCATATGGTATTTTAATCAAAATCAGAGGCAGTTTTTGAGAGAGTCAAAGTTTTCAGGAAAAAAAAGTTCTTGTAAAGGGTAACCTGAGATTGGGGGGACTATGTTTTTGTTAATCCGCCTGTCACATCCTTGGACGTTGGAGAAACTTGGAGATACTAAGTTTGGTATTTAACGCGCCCGCACGCACGCAGACACAGTCGGATTCAGTTGCAACTTCAGGAAGTTGCAAAGTTTAATTTCCGGAGAAATGTCGGCATGGAATTGAGTGGAATACAATACGAGGTACGTTAAAGTTATAACACCTCCTATTTTTTTAGGACTGTGACATGTAGGGGCTTCTGTTAAAAAAAAATACACGTGGATTCTTTGGGATTGCGTGACAGAGATGGCAGCACTGTACAGTGCATAGAACTCTACTGGCAGCGACGAGAGTTAGGACTATTTTTGATACCTAAAATGGCGACATTTTCATTGCAAGAACAGCGTGTAATCATTAATTTCTCCATTTTCGTGGTGTGATACCTATTGAAATTCATCGCCAGTTGAGTGAGGAATGTGATGATAGTACCATGGATGTGTCCAATATGCGTTCCTGGGTGCGACAGTTCAATGAAGGCAGCATCGTGTAACAACAAACCAAGACAGTCACGGCCTCACACCAGCCGGTCTGACGACATGATCCAGCTAGTGGAGAACGTTGTTTTGGAGGATCGCCGATTGAGCGCTGCAGACATCGTTTCTAAAATTCGCATTTCCATGGGATCTGTGCACACAATCCTGCATGAAGATCTGAAAATGCGAAAAGTGTCTCTGTCTTCCACGTGGGTGCCACGAATGCTGCCGTATGACAAGGCTGTGCGCTTGGCAAATTGTCAGGCGATGTTGACGCGTGGTGACGGCATGAATGGAACATCGATTACATGTTGTTCTTGCAATGAAAACGACGCCATTTTAAGTATCAGAAATAGTCCTAACTGTCGTCATTACCACTAGAATTCTATGTACTGTACAGTGCTGCCATCTCTGTCACGCATTCACTAAGAGTCTCCTTGTATTTTAAAAAGACCAGGAGTTCCCATCTGGTCCCAGTCATGAAAAAAATAGGTGTTACAACTTGAACGCACCTCGTACTTCCTGGTACTGATAGCAAAGAAAGTACAAAGGAACGTTTAGGAGTGCACTGACGAGTTATACAGCTACTTCCCATTCGTGCTAAAGAGGAACATTTGCTCAACAGAATTAGAAGCCATCACTTTTCAATTCATTTGAACTAAACATACCAAGCAGACATAACACAAATATTCATTTTACGGACATCTGGCGAAGAATTATGATTTCATAACATCCCTGGTGTTTATGACGTGAGGGTGCGTTCAGTGTGTCTCGAAATATCGCACCAGATGCAATGTTGTTATAACAAACGTGCGCCCAGACACTTCTACAAAAACAAAACAACGTAATAAAAAACAGGTAAAGACGTAGAGAACGAAAATCAATTTCCTGTTGGGAATATTGGTATAGTCCATATAATAAATGGAATATAGTTGGGAACGAAGTCTGTGTTTTAGAGAAATACTTTCCTGATTTAATCACATTCATAACAAGCAAAATTCGCTGCTCGGCATGCGTTGTCCCTCCGCTGATGAGATACTTCACCTCCTCTCCAACTCTTTCTCTCTCTGTCTGTCTCTCTCTAATCAGGTTATACAACAAAGAATGTGTTCACACTTCGTAAACAAAAATATCGAAATAATAGTTACATATACAATTTGTGGCCTAAGTGCGATTTTGCTGCGATGAAAATTTCACAAATATAAACAAATTGGCACATTCCACAAGTTATGTACACCTTTTTATACACAAAAATGACATTTCTCGTTTATTTTACCTTCTCTACCCTGTCATTTACTATGTGTATACAAATTCTTTTTAAGAATGTTTATTTTTCAATCTAATTGTTTGAGACAAACTTTTGCAAAAATAACTGCATAACACATTTCGTTATAGATATAAAGGGCACAGAGATAGTCAACTGTTTAAAAACTGGACGTTTTATATGGTGACGTTACTCTTTTCACTGCGATCTCAAGAAACCACAAATATTGAACTTCAAAATAATGACAAAGTATTGAATAATTCAAGTCAATAATTATATATATATATATATATATATATATATATATATATATATATATATATATATATATATATATATATATATATATATATCTGAAATAGCTTGACACAAATGTGTTTTAAAGACAACTACATCTTTGTGCAATACATCTTCACATGTTGCTTAACGTTTACCTGTTACACAAAATTATATAAAATACGCTAAACTGAAGAGGACTTCAATAATTATTCCCAGAAAATTCAAGCCATACATTTTGCCATGTAAATATCTTTAATGTGCTATATTTGAATCAAAACCGTTGGATACATTTTTGAAAAAAATAAAAACTCCGAAGAAAGTTCCATATAAGGGTAGTTGCTGGTAGTACATTTTCTGGCCTGACGCCCACATACGCAAGGCAGAGGTGGGCGATCTTCTAACCGATACGGGGAGATGTCAGCATCTCGACACTCCCAGCCGGAAAGTTGGCTTTCTAGACCAGAGTTCGCTACCTAGCGTACCTCCTCAATTTCCTCGCGATATCAAGTCCTATACCCTGGACTTAAAATCCGCACCTCCCAGGGTGGCATCAACCCCGGGCGCCTTCCGTGGCAGGAAACCAAAGCACACGCTCTAGCCAATTACGCCACAGATACTGGACTAAAATACAAAATTTCATACTTATTCGACTTTTCGTTTATGAGCTATGTTGCTCACACAAAGACGTTTCCGTAAAAATGCATTTTTTTTGGATTCAGGAGAGCTCAAAAAGTGTATTTCTGGCGAATCATCGGTATCGAATTTTTATGTGGAATTAGTACCTTTGTCTATGTACGTGATGAAGTAAAAGGTTCACGATAAAGAGTTTTGTAAAATCTAAGTGAAAACATACTGTGCAATTTTAGTTTGGGGTCAGTATTTCAACAAAATTTGAATACCATATACAACACGTACTAAACACTGTTTAAGACAGTGAAGACAATGAATCTGAAAAATGTATTCTTTTCATCTTGAAACTGGTTACTTATGCTTTACTTTTTATTGGTTGTAAACACTATGCTTACAAAATTATTCCAACATAAATAATTATGATACGTTATTCATTTTCCAATTTTACAGTCACTAGTTCTTACCTATTGAAGCAGTATTGTATACTGCACTAAACGTCTGATACCGAGATTTCACCAGAATTACATGTTTTGAAATCTCTTAAGTACAAAAAAGGACATGTGTGTGCCTGAAGATATATCAAAAAAATCTTCTGTTGCATTCACATGAGTTTGCTTACTTATCCTGCTACAAACTATTCTTACAAAATGTTCTATATACTTCTAAATTCGATATAAACTCTCATTACACTTGAAAGTCATATGAATCCAAACATATTACATTCCCAAGATATTTTGCAACTTTAAACTTCAGTTTGTGCTCCTCATTAATCTGTATTGTGAAATGATCACGAAGATGTTCGGTGTGTATAAGGATATATACATAGGTATATATGTAGTGTATTTTATAATTTTATTGCATAGAATATAAGTAGTAAGGGGAAGATCCGGTGGTTTGACCTTGAACTTCCGATTGTTTGACCTTGATTGAACTTTAAGGTCATGCCATTTGACCTTGAAAGACATGCCTTTTGACTTTGAAAAAAGTCACGCAAAATGTTGGGTTTTGGTGTGGGAAATGCTGTTTTGCATGGTTTTGACTCTCTGCATCTGCCACCCACCCCCGGCGCACCCCCGCGCACCCCCATGTGCCCTCTGGCCTGGCTGCATTCCTCGTGCACCCCCTATCCACCCCGCACAACCCGACGCACCCCCGCGCAACCTCATGTGCCCTCTTGACCATCTGCATCCCCCGACGCACCCCCATCCACCCCGACGCACCCTCAACGCACTCTCTGGATTTTCTACATCCCCCATGCACCCCCCGAGCACCCTCTGGACTGGCTCCATTCCCCGACGCACCCCGCTCACCCTTAACGCACTCTCTTGACTGCATCTCTAACCCACCCACCCCATCCACCATGTGCACCCCTTACACCCCTGTTTACCCTCCGGACAGGCTGCATCCCTTGCGCAACCCCCCTGCACTGGCTGCATCCCCCGTTGACGAACTGATCAGCTTTGCGGATGGTGGAGTAGGTAATGGGGAAAAGGGGTTATCTTTTTTATTTTTATTCATAATACATTGGAATTAAGGGCACGTGACTTTAGGAGAGGGAATGGAGACTGACAAGTGTCTGGTTGGGCAGCCAAGGATCAAAAGGAAGAAAATAAGGTGAGAACATTATTGAAACTGAGGCAGGAAGTGACGTGTAAGGTTTTGATTGGTTAAAATAAGAATGTTTTTGATTGGCCCATGCAGAGCCGGAGATCGACCAGCTTGAAACGCCACGTATTGGGTCGATGGTTCCGGCTTTGCTTAGGTCAGCTCACTCCTTTTGGTATATTTTCTTTCTTTTTTTATTGTGAATATACATATACAGGATGCACTTTTATTTTAATGATAAATACGAAATCTACTACTACTTACAGGAAAGGACGCTGAAGATATAACACTTTATACTTCTTTTGCTTGATTACAGGAAATATGTACACTGATGATGAGGCACTACTTTTTGTCCTCCGTTCACACACACACTGCTTTTTGACTCACTTTGAGCACAAGAAGAAAGCATTTTGCAAGTGATTATGCGTTGGTGAAGTCGACGACGAAACGTTTCAATCCACGAAGATGCAGACCCAATGTTTTCCTGGTTTAAGAGCCTGGATCGCTGTTGAATAGCGTCACACTCAAATAGTGATGATTCTACAAGAAGGAACCTGATTTTGCAAGATTAGACTTGTTCATAGCGCCACATGTCAGATTCGAAGCGCATCTCGGGGTGTACCCAAGATGAATCTCCCGGGTCGTCGCGCCCCGCAGGTGCGTGCGCAGATGCACGCGTGCAAGAAACAGCTGATTAACGATAGGAATAATAATTGAAAGTATAATTTCGCAACAGTGGCTTACGGTTGCATTTAGGGGTCTTTTGGAGTGCATTTCCTGCATTTAGGTTGAACCTAGGGGCTTGAGGGAGTGCATTTTATGCTATTTTTGGCGTATTTAGAGGGTTTTGTGTGTATTTAGAGACATTTGTAGCATATTTGGTGGAATTTTGGAATGGAATTAGGCGCTACTCAGGGTGTACTCAAGGTGAAGCTCCAGATGCAACGCGCCGCGCGCGCGCAGAAGCACGCGTGCTAGAAACAGCTGCTGAACAATAGCACTTCAACATAATGAACATTTTGAAAGAATATGTGTTGCGCTCCTCACGCGTTGGTTGTCTAGACGCCGTCTCATCATGTGTTGCCCCCCGCACGCGTTGGTTTCGGCGAAATTATTGTTTCAAAATTTTCACCATATCACCCGCGCACAGTCAACATCGGCTTGTACTACGACATGCCCTCCCTCTTCATAAAGTGTGAAAGTGATAATTCCTTCGTTTACATAAAAAAGCCGGATTGGGATATAATATCTAAAAACATTGAAAGTATTGAAGAGTATCTACTACATGAGCAACAATTTACAGTTGCAGAGTATTGTGATAATGTAGTTTATGCATGTAATAGTACTGTAATTCTTTCAAATTCAGCGCATTTTATAAATAATTGTTTAAATGATTATGAAATATCTTTAAATCTTGTGGCTAAAAGAAATTTAAAACGTCTATTGCCGTATACTGAAAGGCACTTAAACAATTTAAACGAATTCTTTAAAGAATCTAGCTATTCAGGAAGTAGGAAAGGGACAAAGAAAATAATGCTATTATACAATGAAATCAACAAAAGAGAGTTTTAGAATATAAACTTTCTTTACTATTCTTGAAGTTATCCCATTACCTCTATTCACAAATATAAACATTATTCCATTTTCAAATACAAATGCACTCCCTCAAGCCCCTAAGTTCAACCCAAATGCAAAAATGCACTCCAAAAGACCCCTATATAAAACCGTAAACCACTGTTGCGAAATTATTCTTTCAATTATTCCTATCGTTAATCGGCTGCTCTTGCACGCGTGATAAGTCCCCAATACCACTAAATTACACTATAAAACCACTAAATACCTCGCAAAATCTCCTAATTACGCCCCAAAAGCCCCTAGATTCCCCCAAAACACTCTAAGTATACCAAAAGTATGCCAAACACACCCCAAGAAGTTCCCAAATACAGCAAAAAGGGCCTAAATACACTTTAAATAAGCCCTAAATATCTCAAAAGTAAATACATCGCAAAAACCCGCGAAAAATGTTTCCGAACCCCTAAGTTACAACAAGAGCCAGGAAATACCTCTCAAAAACCTCTAAATGCGCCTCAAAAGCTACTAGATACACAAAAAAGCCTTTGAATACCCTTCAAAGGCCTCTACATTTCACAAAAATACCCAGTAAATACGTCGAAATTGCCCCTAAGTACATCAAAAATGTACGAAATACACTCCACGAAGCCTCCAAATAAAGCAAAGGAGCCTAAATACACCCCTAAGAAGCACTTAATACTTCGAAAAGCAAGGAAATACGTACCAAAATCCTCTAAATAAGTCCCCAATACCACTTGTGAGAGTGCTAATTTGGAGAACAAGGAGCATCATTCATGTAAATGTGTAAATGGGAAGAACGAGAAGCGACACTCATGTGAAGGTTTAACTTAAAAGTCAGGTGAGAGATTCATGTTAATGCAGCTTAATGTTATTGTATATTTCCGCTGAATGGCATAAGCTGAAACAGCAAACTACACGCTCACATATCCGTAGCGCCTGGAGTAGGGCAATTTTGCAATTTTGCAACTTTTTCTGTAACCCGGAAGTCTGAATCTTTTTAAAAGGATGGAATGCACACACAAGCAATTTGCTTTCTTCTACAATGCCGGACGTTCCAGTTAAAGGCCAAGACCTCAAACATTACAGAAATTTATCCAATTTCAATATAAGTAACTGCCTCATTGCACAATTATTTGACACTGCAGTTCTCACGCTATCAGCCACGCGTGTGTGTTTTGGTTACGTAACTTCGAGTATAAAAGGTGGGGCAATTTGCTTTCTTCTACAATACCGGACGTTCCAGTTAAAGGCCAAGTTCACAAACATTGCAGAAATTTATCCAATTTCAATATAGGTAAATGCCTACTTTTCATGCTCATATTACTTCCTCGTCGCTTTCTGCTAATTTGCATTTTATTTCCCCGTATTTCATTGTTCTAGGTTTTTCCATCCAATCACAAACGCTTTTATTTCTGCAAATCACAAATCTGCCTTTACCCCTCTCGACCAATCAAAGACATTCTTATTTTAACCAATCAAAACCTTACACGTCACTTCCTGCTATTGTTGGTGGTGAAATGTGAAACATTGTGCTTTCTGAGAAATTGCTGAAGAGACCTCTAAATGCGCCTCAAAAGCAGTTCACACGCTATCAAACACCCGCGGGTGTTTTGGTTACGTAACTTCGAGTATAAATGGTGGGGAGAGACAGCGCGCTCATGCCTTGCGGGTGCTTTTTCGTCTTCTTAAAGTTCATCGACAACGGCAGACAACTGCGAGTGCTCCTACCCACCGAACAACGAGTGCTCCTACAAAACGCAAACGTTATATTCCAGCGTTACCCTCCAACCGACGTCGACGTCGTTTGGCAGCAACTTCCCATAGACGTACAGCAAGTCTGTGCTCCATTCAGAAGGTGCGAGCAGCACTGGAACCTACCTTCCCATACAAACCATATCGACGGACCTCCACCGTTCGTTAAAAGCTGCATTTTCTGCAAAAAGTGATTATGGACGCCCTACGCCAGCTTCAGGATCTATCCAACAGCTGCGACATCCTCAGCGTTTCCTCCCTACAACAGAACGTGCCGTACCTAGTGTTAGGCGTCAGATCCATCGATACTATTCACGGAAACAAAACTGTTGTTAAATTAGACAACTCAGAAGTATTCCCACCATCCAGATTCGGCAAAGCCACCCCTGAACTCATCGAAAACCTAAATTCTACCCCTTTTTGCATCATCTTCAAGGGCGAGGAAAAACTTCGAAGTGGATTGAAACGTTTCGTCGTCGACTTCACCAACGCATAATCACTTGCAAAATGCTTTCTTCTTGTACTCAAAGTGAGTCAAAAAGCAGTGTGTGTGAACGGAGGACAAAAAGTAGTGCCTCATCATCAGTGTACATATTTCCTGTATTCAAGCTAAAGAAGTATAACGTGTAATATCTTCAGCGTCCTTTCCTGTAAGTAGTAGTAGATTTCGTATTTATCATTAAAATAAAAGTGCATCCTGATAATGTATATTCTCAATAAAAAAAGAAAGAAAATATACCAAAAGGAGTAAGCTGACCTAAGCAAAGTCGGAACCATCGACCCAATACGCCACTGATCTAGTTTCAAGCTGGTCGACCTCCGGCTCTGCATGGGCTAATCAAAAACATTCTTATTTTAACCAATCAAAACTTTACACGTCACTTCCTGCCTCAGTTTTAATAATGTTCTCACCTGATTATCTTCTTTTGATCCTTGGCCGCCCAACTAGACACTTGTCAGTCTCCATTCCTTCTCCTAAAGTCACGTGCCCTTAATTCCAATGTATTCTGATTAAAAATAAAAAAGATAACCCCTTTTCCCTATTACCTACTCCACCACTCGCAAAGCTGATCAGTTCGACAACGGAGGATGCAGCCAGTGCAGGGGGTTGCGCAAGGAATACAGCCTGTCCGGAGGGTAAACAGGGGTGAAAGGGGTGCACATGGTGGATGGGGTGGGTGGGTTAGAGATGCGGACAGTCAACAGAGTGCGCTACGGTTGAGCGGGGTGCGTCGGGGAATGCAGCCAGGCCACAGGGTGCTCGGGGGGTGCATGGGGGATGCAGAAAATCCAGAGTGCGTCGAAGGTGCGTCGGGGTGGATGGGGGTGCGTCGGGGAATGTTGGTGGTCAAGAGGGCACATGAGGGTGCGCGGGGATGCGTTGGGTTGCGCGGGGTGGATAGAGGGTGTACGAGGAATGCATCCAGTCCAGATGGCACATGGGGGTGCGCGAGGGTGCGCCAGGGGTGGGTGGAAGATGCAGAGAGTCAAAACCATGCAAAACAGCATTTCCCACACCAAAACCCAAAGTTTTGCGTGACTTTTTTCAAGGTCAAATGGCATGACCTCGAAGGTCAAATGACATGACCTTAAAGGTCAATCAAGGTCAAACAGTCGGAAGTTCAAGGTCAAACCACGGATCTAGCTCTTTACTACTAATATAGATATAGAAACATTAGAGTGCTAGCCAGTCGAATTTTTGGATATTACAACTAAGCTGCATCTTGTTAATACACGCACTTTCTCCTAAAAATCTCATGTGTTACATTTGCATAGCTTTTTTCATCCATTCAACAAGTACTCTTTCAGAAAGCTCATTTTCATTTCCCATTTACTTCACGTTAATGGAAATAAACATTTTAAAAATGCGTTTATTACACATCCTGAACATAGAATGGAAATAGGCGAATACAGGAAGCAGGCTATCTATTTGAGGAACGTACAAGTATTGGATAATTCAAATCAATAACAAGAAGTATCTCGGAAATGTTAACTCAAAAAGAAAGTATTTAAATAAAATAAGCGCTTTAATGATATCTATTTTTGGCGTAATAAGTTTTGCCTATCTTTAACGGTTTAACAGTTATGTAGAATTCATTCAGATGTTATTCACAGAAAATCCACATATGTATTTTATTTGTCATGAAAATATCTTCACCATATGTATTTGATTTAAATCGTTAGAGCCATTTTTGAGAAAGCTAATTTAAAAAATACACTTATAGAGTATTTTGGGATGGGAGACCTATTTTTTTAACCTTCCTGTTTATCTTTGGAAGACACTTAACTTTAATATTCAGTAAAAAGACATGCCTGGAGAGGAGCATTAATATAGGATGTTACATGGTTAATAGCAGCTAGAAGTACAGTAACACCGAACACCAAGCCTTGTGGACTCGATTTTCAACTGTTACTTCCTGGAGTGATGTTCCATTGGCTCTTAATTGGATCCACCTCTTCCAAAGCAAGTTATAAATAAATATTAGTATACGGCGGTGACATTGTTTTTCCTAAGAATTTCAATTAAAGTGTCTCCTGCAGACTCTTGTCACAGCCTTCTGGATAACGAGGTTAACAGCCGTTATGTGTTGGAGAGAGTTAAAAGCATCCATAATGTCACCCAATTAGGGAAGGGACGGACAGGCGACAGTTGGGAGGGACCCTAGGCACCGGGCCACGCCCACTCATCGGTCTCTGTCACTAACTGAGGGAAATGTCAGTTGTCCCTCGAAGTTTCTCTCCCCTTCTCCTCTCCTATGGAACGTTCGGGTAATTTGCGGAAAACCAGAGACTTCTAGAATAGCAGGATATTCCTATAAAAGGGACTTCAATTAGGAGTGAGTCAGTCAGTGTTTGACGTGCTAGCGAAGGACGTGTTAATGAACGAGAAGACTGTGCGTGCATCGGAGTTTACGTAATCGCGAGTACAAGGAAATTGTAACGGACGAACTGGTGAATTGTAATTGTGTGCAGCACGTAATTCTGTGTAATTGGCAAGTGTTAAACTGTAAGTCGGTGGAAATAAAGAACATTTTTGAGTGGTGAAATTGGACTTTTCATTTCACGAACCCACAAAGTCACAATAATATCCGATTTGAGAATAATAAGAGTCTAGCGTTGAATGAAACTTGAAATTTACTCGTACTTTACTACAGAACTTTTGATTTTCTAACGTTTATCGTGATCAGCTGTGTACTAATTTTTCCAGAAACTCGCACTCTGTGCAGCTTAATTCAACAGATGTACAGCTTTCAGGAAGGATTTTATCGCAATTGTATTTCGCTAAACGGATTCCTCTTGCCTTTACGCATTACGAGAGAAAATGTTAGCTCCAAATGAAGTTAGAGTACCTTTAGATAGCTGAGTGCTGTATCATGTTACTGTTTTAGCCCAATATAGGTAATGTTATCAAGTCAGGTCCTGAGCTTCTTCATTTACACTGATTTCCTATAAAGTGATATAATCGCTATTCTTTTCATTACGGATATGTACCATTTCTGGTTGTAGGAGACGTATTTCACTGCTTTTCACACTTTTCACAGTTGTGGTCACTATAAAATTTCGCAACGGTATTAGAAAAATGGTTAACAGCTTTTTGACGTTCAATTAGAATCCATATAATTATTATGGTTATTTATTAGGGCTGTAATTTGAAAACTGAAGTTCTTACCATTTATCTTTCTAATTTTACTACACGTAGCATTTTGAGGACTTTTATTATTAATAGAAAACAGAAAGGTTAAACCAACATTTGTTTTACGCCTAACAACTTTTCGTGGTTTTAACCTATATTACAATATCTATACTTAGTTTTAGTAGTATTTCTTTTGTATTCGTAGTACGCTTTACTTTGGTATAAACGGCAGGTTTGCATTCATTGTTCCCCAGTGGAACTGCATTTTAGGACCAGCACTTCCTTGTTTATGCGTACTCACAATAGATGCGGTTTTCAGTAAATTTGGAAGGTCTTCTATCAGAGCACCTATGTAAGTTTCTTTGCTTTTCTGTGGTATTCATAATGTTTACATATTTTCACTAATTATTGATTTATACCGGGACCAGTCTGCTCGATACAGTGTCCATTTATGAGTTCTTGGATACACCGGTGGTTTATCGCACACTTCTATGCTTACTGGGAAATGATCACTTCCAAGCAACAGCGAATAAACTGACCAATAAAATACATAAATGTGCAACGTCAGGGAAAGATATTTGTTAGGTCGATGCTGCTATAGAATAATGCGTGTAACTTAATTAGACTAGGTCTAGGTACAGTAATAACGATTCAATTATTTTTCCTTTATGATCAGCATTGTTTCAGTCCCGTATATATATTATATAAGACAGGATGTTAATGAACACACCGAAATATTTTCAGAGCAAGTGGAGATATCTAACAGAAGTAATTTGAGAGAGGGGACTTACGACCTGTGGGTTCTAATGTGGAAATTACTGCTTTAAGTTTCTAAAGTGCCAGTACGCCACTGCTAATGATAACCCCACTTGAGTGTACTCCTTCTTCAACTTCCTTAGTGTACCACTATCGTGGTGTTAGGGGATTCTTGTTCCTCTATCCCTTTAAGGTCAGGTCTAAGGAACTGAAGCTCTGGATCCTGATAGAGAACCAGGATGGGTGATCAGCCTGAGCCTGGTGTGAGGATGAAGGAAGGGGATGGTTGTATGAGGTGAGATGAGCGGTAGGAAAGATTTTGATGGAGCAATTGGTGGAAAGCTGACGGGGAAAACAGGAGAACCCGGAGAAAACCCGTCCCAGCACCATGTTGTCTACCACAAATCTCACTTTGCCGTTCCCTGGGATCAAACTCGGGCCGCATTGGTGAGAGCCAAGTGGTCTAGCCAGTCAGCCATGGCGCGCCTTTGCGTATCAGTTAGATGATCGCCCACCTCTGCCTTGCGTATGTGGCTGTGAGGCCGGCAGTCGGGTTGACAGGCTCAGGCCCACTTCGGGCTGTTACGCCAGGGTTACTTTATCTTGCAAAGGTATGACAGGAACATTTTCAAGAAAATCTACCACCAGCAACTACCCATATATGGAACTTTCTTTGAAGTTTTTATTTTTTTCAAAAATGTATGAAACGATTTTGATTCAAATATAGTACATTAAAGATATACACACAAAAATGAAGAGACGTCTTGGAGGAATCTCTCTGCCTCAATGTTTATGAGTGAAACTAGTTTTCAAGTAAACGGTAAACGAATTCGAGTCTCCTTCATATTTTTGTCGGTTTTTTGTGGGTTTTTTTAATATTTTGTCTAAGCTTTTAATTTTTGTATAAACGTATGCCTTTTACGGAGTAATTTTATCTGGTCAATACAGTTAATTACAAATCTGCCTAACAAAACATGTTAAATCCTGCTTAATTCTTTCACACGCTGTTCGTCTAAATGGGAGATGGTTTAAAGGATGAACGAACTTATATAAAATAAAAAGTAAATACAACTCTATACGTCAGGTTTATAGCAACTGCTCGAAATGGCGACCTACACTTTCATTGCAAAGTTGACAGTGATGGAGTTGTACTCTGTCCAAAAAGAGCGTTATTACACTGGCCAATCAGATTCACGTTCTTGGTTACGAATCACTCCATATTAAAAAGATGAAGAAAAATTGACTACCAGACAGGAACCGAACCAGTGACCTGTACAACAGTAGTTTTCGGCGTTACGGATTGGACCACCAGAACATTTATAGAAATAACCCTAGAGTACGCTACATGATGCAAGAAGGCAGTTAATCACTGTTCAGCGTCGTACTGGTAGGTGTTTAGTGCGAGATTTCAGAGATCTTTGAGTCATTAAATCTTGAGAATACCAATAGCTGAGAATCGATAATTCTATACTCGGGAACCAGTTTTGAATACATTCTAACCCAATAATCTCACCCAACTTGTTTAAATACTAACTTATCAGCATCTGATGCAAATTAGATTTAATACAATTAACTTCGTTGTGTTTAGCCGCAGACCATGCTTTGCCTATCTCAACTTGCTTATATTAGTCACGTCTACAATCGCTGAAATTATTTCGGCATAGTTCATTAACACTCTGTATATATTTGTGATCACTGAAATAATGAGTCCCTGGTAAATTATACATAAACGATGAGCGTATATTACAATCTGCATTGGTGCCGACAGGTAAAGAAGTAAACTTATACTGCACTGCTTTCTGGTGGAGTACTTAAAGGTATTTCTTTTTACGGAATATCGCCTTTTAAATGGCTACATCATCATTAGCGTTAGTTTGAGTTTATGCTGTTTTTATTATACACTGGAATTGTTTTACATGTGCTGGATAATCTGCCAAAAAGTTTGTTCCCTTATGACCTATGTATGATTCATACATTGGCTGTGTTTGTTTTTAAGCAATTGAAGGTGCTCATATGGGTCTTGGAAAATGGCAAATTGCAGTATTATGGAATCTATTCTGGTTGTTAATAGCTATGTCTAGACGCTTGTGTTAATTATTCCTGTTTGTTTCTAGCTATAAAATAGCATCTATCAACTACTATGCTTACAAGTCAGAAACTCGAAGAGAGCGGCGCCTTTTACACTCGACTGCGTTTTATTCATAAAGTCGTGACCTATACATAAGAGCTTCTAATTGAATGCCTATGTTATATCGAGTTCTCCTTTTGACACTACAATATGTTAAGTTCAGGGTTAAGTTAGAGAAAAATGCAATACCCTGTTACATCACGCGATTGCCTAGCACTAACGTTCTGTCCCTTTTCACTCAAGGCTGATACACAATAACCCCCAGAATAAACTGCAACATTGTGCAACATTTTGGTTACATACGCTCCGGGAAACATGAAGCCAATTAGGATGTCATTTGTTTGTAACTGACAATGATATTTTTTTTTACTTACTTCCAATTCACTCAACACAATAGAGGTTAGTCAATAAATATATAGATCGGGGAACATATCCTAAATGCAGATACCTTACAACTGATTGCCCAGGACAAGAAGGCAAGCAACGTAATCACTTTTGCTATCTCCTCAGGGTGTATCCTCGCCTTCCGAGTATGACAAGGATGGAAGTTCGTTTAAAATACACAAGTGTTGTCACATAGCTCACCTATACATAAGCCTATCGCTGCAACAAACATTAGATCTGGCAGCATTGGTGATTTCATATGTACTCTCATTCACTCCTTTCCTAGAAAACAGATTCACTACCTCAGCGGATAAACAGTTGAAGCTCCTCTGCCCTTCATATCCCTCTAGCATTCTTGTCGTGGGCATACAGTACTTCGATTCCTTTAGCCTTACGAAGTATTATTATTCCTTATACTAAAGATGTTTATTGTGGTTTGATAATTTCTACCAGTATTTGCTCTTCTTTGCAGTTTTTGCTATTATAGAAACAATAGCCTGCCACGATATGAGTGTTCGGAGTTTTTTTAATATAATGTAGTCCAACGTTAAGTCATATCGGACGATGAACGAAATGGGTGAAATGGTGGTCATATGAGCCCAGGGTTCATAGAGCTTAGAGTTACCCGGCATTCATCTTTCAGGATAAGGGAAACCCCCGGTAAAAACCTTATCCAGGTAACTCGCCCTGACCGAGATTCGAACTTGGGACCCCTTTGAACGTGAGGCAGATGTGCTACCACCACGCTACCGAGGCGGGCAGAGTGTTCGGAAGGAAGAGCAATTAAATAAAGTGACCAGAACATCGAAAGTGCAGTCAGGAAGAAAACGTCTACAATTCCGAATTGCACTTACTACTGAAGCCAAGACCTGCAAATGTAATACTGTTTTTATTTTGCAGATGTGAACCTCCCTTTGGTTCAATTGTCTCAGGGACCATAAAGCGGAATGTTGCTTCCACCACGAAGAGGGTAGAAAACAGTTTTGTGGGCATAAACGCCGAGGTCCATTGATTTTTTTTAATTTACGTCCTCCAACGTTAAGTCATATCGGTCGGAAGTCCATTGATACTTGCCTCTTAAGTTCACTTCTGATTGATTGGTCTGAATGATTGTATGTTACATCGTCCTATAGATGGTCACTTACTATATCTACTAATTTAAATATGCTTTCCCAGAAAAGTCGGGTGAATCTAAACTCTACGGACCCTGGACCCAATTGAGCATCATTTCACCCATTTCATTCATCGTCCAATATGACTTACGTTGGAGGTTGTTAAAAAATACGCTCTCCATATTTGTTAGGCATTTTATATGTTCTATCGTACAACAATTACATTTGTGCGCATTTCTTCTCTGCTTTATTTAACAATACTTCGGTACCTATTGCTGTATTCCAATTTGTTCTTCTCCTCTTTATTTTCTTCTCACGTTCCTAAGCTTTCCAGAGAAATTTCTTATTTGGAATCTTGCATTTCTATTAGAATAATAATTACTGTCCTGGGATTACATAGAATCCTGTAAATTTGTTATTGTCGTGGCGACGGGAATAAAATTTTCGGCGCAAATAGACAACAGACTGATAGTGTTTCACGACGATAAAGAGCTTGCATAAGCAGATAAACATAGCGCCGGAGATAAAAGACTTACCGACACAGATAAGTGAGGTAAATGGAAATTTCTAGTGACTTCTTGACTGATAAAGATTATTCGGTTTCTGGTTTGTTTTTGAACAGTCTAGAAATTATCAGTGAGGTATTTAAGGGAGCGACGACTCGCCAAGAGGCAGTCGTAAACAGGAGAGTAAACAGCAGTACAGATGTTGTAACGAGAGCTGATGTAAACAGGTATAATGAGAACGCTGTTGTAGATTGTGAGTGTGTGTGATGTAATTCTGCTGCTACAGAGTGTGTTTCTACGCAAATAAAGAACATTTGGAATATCTACAACTTGGACTTTTAATTCTACGAACCCACAGAGTCACAGTATTAATGGTTTTGTTCTTTGGTTTCTCATTAGTTTTGTTGGGATAAATCCCTTTGTAGAGCATGGTATATGGTTAATCATTGCTGTAATGTATTGGAATCCTCAATTGGTTTTCCTAAAACATGTAACTGTTTAGTACATAAATTCTTTTTCTCTTTCACAATACGTTCACATGGGCATCCTTGTGGATAGTTCTGCAGCTGAGTGATATTTTGTTTCTGGTGCAAAGTTTCACTAAATATACATTCTTAGGCTTTCAGGCTGAACTAATCCAATAAAATGTTTCCGGAGGTGCAGCCCGTGGTCCAGTACATGACTCATCATCTGACCTGTCGCCCATAACTCTGTTGGATATCTTCAGAGAAGAGCACTCCTGGCTGCTTTACAACTAGTGTATCAGTGTAGAAGTTCATTCAATTTATGTGTGTATCTTTCCACGTCCATTCTTCGTCGGAGGTGGTGAGAATCGGTTTTAGATCGTGACATTATATTCCTAAAGCGTATTCCTGCGTCATTATAAGGTTGTCTACTCCTTTGAGGCAATTGTGCTATACTTCCCCTCTGGGGACTTTTCTGTACCGCGTCACTGTTACTCTCATCATTGTTCCCATTTTCAGTATGCGGTCTGTTATTTTCACGTATATGTAGGTGAACACACCAGACTGCCTCTCTCTCGTACGGAAAGTAGTTAGCAGTTTCATCATATCTAAAATATCTATAGATTGTTCCTTATGGTTTCTGGAGGATGCCTGGTTACTGTTCAGATAATTTTTTGAACGCTCAGACATTTGAGCTTCGCTATTCAGTTACTGCTAAGCTGACTTCAAGATTGTAATTTCCTATAGCTAATCACTGGTACATACCCAACTCGTAGAGAATCTGACATTAGATGCTCGGAGTAGACAGTACTGCTGAGTGAAAAGTGTCTGTGTGTGTTAAGTGCAGTTACATTTTTATAAGCCTGTGACGACCCTTAATTGTTATAAATTTCCTGTTCATTATTGAGTACATCCTCAGTGTCATTATTCACTTATTATTTGCATTTCTAGGTATACGGCGAACATGAACTGCATCCATAACCTCTTGAGATTTAATAAATTTTTCACCGGTTTACTTTACGTCTCATGTTAGTTTTCAATTGCTTACCAATTTCTCTTTCATTTTTACTTTGGCTATCTGCTACTTTGGTAACCAAGTCTTTTGTGCACATATTTCAGTTCTGATCATTTCTAGGCTTCCAGTTGCTATCGCCATTTCCTTAACTACGCTATCAGCTGTGGTACCACACAATTTTATTTTGCAATTACATTCATATTTGTACAATTTTCCCTTTATTTTATTCTGTTCATGTTTAAATATGCCGTTAATTTCCATGTTTTTCTCTTTCTGAAATGTACGTTTCTCAGACCTAATTTTCTCTATATCAGCTGCTAACTGGCTTTGTTTGTTGTTAATTTCAGTAGCAAGCTGATCTAGTTCCTTTGAAATGTCCCTAGTTACGTTCTCTTTTTCAGTGATGTCTCTATTTCTTTTTTATCACTGGCTAATTCGTCTGCTTTTTCAGTGATGTCCTTAGCTAACTTTCCTGTTCATTTGTAATAGCCAGTTACATCTGTCCCAACAAGGAAACTATTGTCAGATGTCCCTGGCTATCATTATCATTCTATTTTGTCCTATCCTCATTATCTGTGTTCTCCCTGAGATCTATTCCTTTTCATTTTCTTAGTTTAGCTCGGACTACACTACCACTTCTTAAACGTTATTAAATTTAATTATGACTTCTCTATAGCATATACAAGTTTTAAATTCTGACTGATAGTTAGGTTTCATAGTTCTAGATGTCACTGATGACTTCTCTCTTTTCTTCTTTGTGGTTCCTGGATTGTGTCCGTCAATGTAGTGGTGATTCTTAGGCTTCAGGTGATCTGAATGTTCTGGACGATAACAGGGCATTTTAAGTTTTCTTATTGCTTTAATTGTTTATTTAGTTTGTTTACTTTATCAAATTCTATTCTAGCCTCGCATTTGTCGTTATTTTATAGTGGGGATACGCTTGTGTTTATTTACTTTTTTTTTTTTTTTTTTTTTTTTTTCATTTTGATATTGTTGGTGCTTTTGACTCACGCCACAGTGAAATTGACTTGTAACTACAATTGGGGTAATTTGTTTATTGATCGATTAGCTGTACAGAGTATGAGTATCCTGGCACAATTTTGGGAGTTAGATTTGTTTTGCATCTAACTGAATTTAAAACCACTGTTCAAAATTTATCTAAGATAATTACATTCAAATAAATGTCTCCCCGTTTCAAAAATAGACTAATTTTAACAATAACGACACAATTTCTTCCTTCAAATGACTGATATTAGCCCCTTACGTGAAAAACTTTACCAAAATAATCATTTCTTAAAACTGTCTATAGCTACTTTCTTTCAATTATGTATTCAGGATATTTTCATGATAGAAGAATAAGCTTTTGTAGGAATATTTTAACAGTGGGTAGAAAACGTCATGAAAATGTAACACATTAAACTTTTTAATACAATTGCTGACTATGTAATTTTTATACTATGATTCAATCCAGCGGGAGAATAACTGAGACATTAAGGATATCCATTAATGAAGAAATGCCAACAACTTTCAAAATTCATAGATTTGCAATTTAGTTTTATAAAACATTACAACCCATCTACTTTAATTCTGTGTAGCTTTTATAGATGTTTGACCTTTTAAAGGTATCTACCCATCTAAAATTCAGTAAAAAAGAATTTAAAAATTAGGTTTATGTCCAATAAATACTTAGAACCTTTAGCTAGAATTACGTACTATGATTTTTGTTCTCAAAGTCCTTTAAATTGTCCAACATGTGACTATTTAAGTGCCAAAGAGCACAAGACTTGTATTTACTTTTAAGGGCTTTTACTCGACTGATTTTTCATGTCCTTTTGCATATTAAAATATTCCATACGATGTAGTTTATAACCATTCTTGTGTAAATAAATGTCGAGAACTAACAGACTGGTGTACGCTTTTGCTACATTTTTAAATTGAAAAACTTTCGACATAATTAACTCGGCCATTGAGGATGAATTGTTAAAAATGTTATATTTAAGATTTTTTCCCTGAAACTATCAGGAAAACTGCATCAGAGTTTTGAATTCTATAAGTGAGCTTCGTAAACTAGGATTTAAATGATATAGTAGTATTTTAACTTTTTTTTCTAAACTGTAATTTTTCCATCATGTGGAACAGCTGATTAATTAGTATAGCTAAGGTAAAATAAAACTATTTTCCAAAGAAATGTGAAAATATATATCTTTGAAATTTAACACACATTTATAATTATATCAGAGGAAGAAAGTGACAAAACTTTGTAAACGTTTAGATAAAAGCCGCAAGATTTAAATCCTTCGCTTATTGGATAGTTGTAACATAGCATTCATACCGATATAAATGTCTGCCTGTAAATTTAGCTTATTAAAAAGTTGCGATACTTTGGCTACATTAAAGTGAACAAATCGTTGAAATACAAATTAGCTACAGAAGAGCAGTAAAATGTGAAGAAGGGTCTATACATGAAAAACTACAGTCAGATCACTGCCAGAGCAGGGATGTGGAAAATTTAACATCGTGTTCGTATGTTGTAGCTCAATGGTTAAGAGCAACCGGCCAGCGATTGGGTGATTTGTGATTCAAATCGCGGTTATCAGTTTGATTCTACCTCGTCCTGCATACAACTATTGTGAAACAACAATTAATTGCCAGGATGTGCACTGAACACTATTTAAAGAACATTAAGGCGAAACAACGGTTTTGTTTTAAGGCTCTAATCTTTAAAATATCTCTATCTTTCTTTTTTTTTTAGTTTTCATTTGTCAGCATACACACTCATTTTCAAATTGTCCCAAATGAATGTACCTTTCGGTATAAATCAATAGTATTTTGTATACTCTTCTTGAAATGACATAGTAAACATTTTAAAACAATTTTTCAAAGCAGAAAAAACATAAGTTTCTCCATAACTAATTAAATATCTCTGATGTGCTGCATTCACATGATTTTCTCTACTCACTATTGTGCAGAAAATTCATACAAACACTTGTTCTTCTATCTACTTCATGTTAATCGAGATAGACATCTGTATTTTGTTTTCTAATTTTCATAAGGTTGAAGGGCAATATGGAAATACGGCTTCATCTTTTAAGAGCGAGTCGCTACAAGATGGCTTTGAAATGTCATTCTATCTGCATGATCAGGGGGAAAAAAAATAAGTACTTCCCAATTGAGAAAAGTAAGTATACATAAATTTAAACCAATAACGAGGAACATCTAGGACATGTTTGAAGCACCGGAAACTTAAATTTGAATTTTCTATTTCTACAGCTACTAAGTCTATAATTTTCACGCTTAAGCGTGTTCGAATTATAAACTACCACACAAAGTTTCAGCATAATCTGCTTTATAGTTTTGAGGAAGTTAGTTATTAAATTTATTCACAAAACGAATTTGCCTCAAAATTAAGAACACTTTAGGTACATCAAACACTAAAATTATGTAATTAATATTATTGGTTTGCTGGAAATATTTTTTAAACTTTATATATGTGTTTAGTTCTTTTAAAAACTGAACAAATGTTCCTATTTTAAAACCAAAGACTGAAGTTGAAGCTACATAAATTAAGCACATGTTGGAAACATTCTAGGAGCATAGCACAGAAGGTAATGCGACTGGAGCAGAAAGTATAACACAAACTGAAGGTAAGGTAGAGAAAGAGCAACTTTTCTACATACATGCATCATGCTCACGATTGAGGTTACCTGATTGCCCTGCTACATTTAAATCCTGCGTAAGATCTTTACAAATGGCGGAATTTCAAAAATTTCACCGCCAAACGATGACTGAAGATTTGAAGAAGTTTTATATGCATAAACCTACAAGTTACTAATTTGACCGATTTTCAGTCTCAGAGTCTCTGAAATAAATAAATAAATTAATTAAATAGATAAATAACTAAATAAATAACTAAATGAATGAATGAATGAATGAATGAATGAATGAATGAATGAATGAATGAATGAATGAATGAATGAATGAATGAATGAATGAATGAATGAATGAATGAATGAATGAATGAATGAATGAATGAATGAATGAATGAATGAATGAATGAATGAATGAATGAATGAATGAATGAATGAATGAATGAATGAATGAATGAATGAATGAATGAATGAATGAATGAATGAATGAATGAATGAATGAATGAATGAATGAATGAATGAATGAATGAATGAATGAATGAATGAATAAATGAATAAATAAATAAATAAATAAATAAATAAATAAATAAATAAATAAATAAATAAATAAATAAATAAATAAATAAATAAATAAATAAATAAATAAATAAATAAATAAATAAATAAATAAATAAATAAATACATTAATAATAAATAAATAATAAATAAATAATAAATATATATATAATTCCGTTCGTTAACATATACCTTTTTGTGTAGCAAGATTCTGACCATCTCTTATAGTTTTCCAGTGAAAAAGTCATTAAGAATGAAGAGGACTTTAGAAGTTATTCCCAGAAAATTCAAAATATAGATTTATTTGTCATAAAACTATTTAAAGTTCAGTGTTTTAATATAAGAATTAAATTATAATTAAAACCTGCATAAAGTAGGAATTCAATTAATAATTAAAATACATACAAATCATCTAATCTCTCAGTTAACTTATATATAAAGTTATATATAACTTAAATATTATATATAAGTTATAATATATATATAAATTGTTAGAGCCATTTTTAAGAAAAAACACTCAGAAAGATTGTTCATGTGAACTGTAATTTGTAACGGGAAGGAAATCTTCCGACAAATCTTCGTATCGTATCTTTGGACCATTTAAATACCAAGTTTTCTATTTAACCGAAGTTTCTCTTTTTAATTATATATTCATACCACTCAGTCTCCTCACACAAAACACACGTGCGGACCGTTTTCAAAAAGTGATATTTTGGGGCGGGGGGTCAGGGGACCTCAAAGCGTGTATTTCCAATGAAATCATTGTATAGAACTTTTGGGTGAAATGCAATACTTCTGTCTGCTATCTACGTGTGGATAAAGAAACAATACTCATAAAAATGATGTTGTCAACACCAGACATGAACAAATTGCGCGCGCATCTCCAAGCTTTCTAAACAGTGGATATATTTCATAAGATGGAGTTTAATACTTCCGGTGAGACATCACGTCTAGACACTTTTTGGAAACAGTGATGTATGGACCTTGTTATTTGCTCCCGAGGCAGGTGAAACGTTTTCCTTAACGTCAGTCTAAACGTTATTACAAAAACAAATTCTGCTCAGCCTTCTTGGTGTCAACGAATACACAAAGGGCCACGGAGTGAAAGCAAGTTACTTTGCTCCACCCGGTCTACCCAAGAACGGGAAGCAAAACAGAATACTTACAACAGTTTGCTCAACAATTCCCTCGAAGAAAACAGGAATACGCATCAAAAGGAAGCAGAACTAGGACACCAATGAAACTGATTAGATATATACGAGAAGGTTGTCAGGGTCAGTGCAGAGGAAGCAAACAGAAGTCATAGCTAAACGATGTTAACAAACGCAACCCCACAGAACACGCTTCAAAATGTTTAAAAAATGACATTACTGATTTTCATGTCATACTTATTTTACTTGAACATTTAATTTATCCAGGGAAATAATTTGTAGGTATAATTATTTGATGATTAATAAAAATAATTGAATCTATTCTTTTAACCCTTTATGTGACAGATTCACAGCACCCGTAATCTGTAGTGTTAATTACAGAAAAGTAATATGTTTATTGTGAAGTATGTGTTCATTGACGTAAGTTATTTATAGGTCCTTTCTTCTTTATCATATGCTTTTATGATTACAGTAATAGCAGTACAGTGCATTACAATACAGTTTCCAAAAAAGTCAATCTCATGTAACTTTCATTTAGATAATGTCTGTGTTTCGAGAAGTTGCGCATTGCCTACCTTGGTAACATAGGGCAGCATGTATGCCTCACGTACAAGAGGACCCTAGTTTTAATATCGGTCAGGGTGTGTTATCTAGATAAGGTTTCTCCGGGTTTTTTTCCTTATCCTAAAAGACGAATGTTGGGTAGCTAAAAGCTTTATGGACCCTGGAACCATTTGAGCATCATTTCATCCATATGACTTAAAGTTGGAGGACGTAAATTAAAGAGTTGTGCTTCAGATTGCGTGATGTGATAAAGGCAAAGAGTAAATACCTTCGCCGTTCATGTGCTTTGTTATTTTCAGGTGGACTGCTCCATTTCAAGGATCCTAGATTACAGGATCTCTGCATATCTTGTAATTTGGCACATCCAGAATTTGTAGGTAGAACTCATACAACTTTATAGTCCAACGAGAGAATAAAGTATCGTAACACTCCGCGTCCACATGCGTTCGGAATGACAGTACTGTTACCGCTTCGTTAAGTATAATATTAATACGTATTAATAATATGAATATGCATTTTCAACACAAAAACGTATTTATTCAAGCCAGCCGCTTAATCGCTTCGTTAAGTATAATATTAATATATATTTTCGACATTAAAGACACATTTTTCGAGCTAAGTATCACGTAGCACACTGTTAATATCCATGAAAATTAACTGCTACTTACGTATGTTTTGTACTCTTTATCACGAGACTTGACCATTGCCAGCAATTCCGCCTTAACATGAACCTCATGGAAAATTATATGTTTACTCTGTAGCCATGTTATGATGTCACTTATTGTTTGGTATGCGTTCTAACCTCACACTGTGGTAGGGGGCATTACCCATCACAATAACGCTATTCGGCTGTAATTTGGGGAGTTGGTGAACTTTTTGGCGGATTGCTGACCTCAAAAACCCACCACAGACAACATCCAACACTGATCTGGCACGTGGTCTCTTCCTGCCTGGAGTTGAAACTTCACCGAATGTGGCTTTTTGCTTGCGTGCACTATAAATGCCGGAAACCGACACACCGGTAAACTCAAATGTTAACTTCACTACTTTATCGATGGCAAGTTCTGGAAATTTTTCACAGAACGTCTTAAATACATTCAATATTGTTATATTTTCACTACTTCGTAAAGGCTTTCCACACGCATGTTTAACAGTAATCGCCAGTTCCGCCATGATTCACAACTGGATACGCCTGTCAGCTTCAATATGCGCGCGCAGCATGATTTACTTTAATTACAAAATAACTATCTATTAGTATATGTTTTTATAGTTAAAATATGTGCGCTTTAGCAAAACGAACTCAAGACTCCACACCTCAGTAGCAGTACTCTTTCAAGGGACTATTTACACGGCGAAGGCATCATGGAAATTGTGAAGAAGACGCGCTACGATCAACGGTGACGTGTTTTGTTTACATTTACTTTGTTCTCCCGCTACAGGTCTTATAGCAGTTCGAGTTCAATAGAGGAGCTGGTTTGTAATATATTCGGGGGGGGGGGGGGAATATGTGAAATAAGACACAAGATCTGAGTTCGTTAATTTATGAAATAACACATTGCGGAGATTGCATAAATGAAGTATAGATGAACATGCTGCATACCGACAACGTTTACGTCATTGGGAAATAAATAAACTGCAGCATCCCAGAAATGTAATTTTCAGCTTTTATGATGATGATGTGTATAGGGGCGCTCAACTACGGCGGTCATCAGCGAGCTTTTATGATTACTGTAATATGTTCTTATATATAGGCGCAATCTGACAACATGTGGCTTATGCCAGCAACGGGCGGTATTTCAAATATGGTATTAGAAGTATATGGTGAAATCTTGAAAGCAATTGATTGAACTGATTACAAAGCCTTGTATTCATTACTACTTACATAACAGGACGTCCAAGGTAATAGATATGCTGTCGAAGCAAGCGGGTCCTTCAAGTTATTATAGACGATCATGTTCTTGTAGCAGTGCAATTCGTACTCCAGAAATGTCATTTCTTAACTATTTTCTGAATTTAAAACTACCACAGCATCTGAGATTATGTCAGCGTCGCTTTTTATCGTATTATAATTCGCATATGGAACTATTCAGTCGCGTTTTATTGCCCTATACTGCAGACTATGTAGTTCACGTTGCTTTATCCATTTTTTATTAAATGTTTGTAATTTTGCCAGTATTTAATATCACTGTTTGGTAGAAATAGTAATTTAGAATGGAAGTAAATCATAGAAATTGTGAAGAAGGCGCGCTACGATCAAGGTCACGTGGTTTTGTTTACATCTACTTTATTCTCCCGCCGCAAACAGTATAGAATCGGTTAACGTGAAGTTATCCCTGTTTCTCCCATCAGATCCAAGTTTGTGCATCAATGACCATGTGAATGGCAAAATATAAAGTCGATTTTGCACATTGTGTCGTCATTTGTATGTCAATGAAACTGTTTTTCCCCCACCTGCTTCCAATTCTGTCAATATCATCCAAGTTAGCCAATGACAAAATTTGTGTGAGTAAAAATTTTGTAAACGTAGTTCCATTACTATATGAATGGCATGGAAATCTGGGAGGAACACTTCATAGGCCTCCTAAATCAGAAAGGACCCAAAGTAGCATATCCAGCGAATAGCGAAGAAACTCCCTATACACATTCACAACCAGAGATCGAGGCCACTATATTAAAACTCAAAAACAAGGAAGCTTATGAACCGAGATCTTACTTTCAAGTGTAATAGACCTGCTGAACATTTGTCCGCGTCCCGACAACAATTAGGTGCTTTATAATGCAACCCTACTGTCGAGGCCTTATAAAATAGCCATCTGAAGCTACCATAAAGGATCCCGGAAGAGATAGACAAAGAAATCCCAGAAAAGTAGGTCTGATTTAGAAAAGGGAGAAACAAATCTTGAGTTTGTTTTCTCCCATGACATTTGCATTCTACTGGTTTACTTCTACACTTTCATCTATGTTTCTTAAGTATGATTTCATATTTCATTTTAGTGCCAAACTTTGCCCCCCCCCATGTTTTCTATTCCCCCATGTTTTCTATTATTTCTACTTCTATTTTATCAATTACATTCGTTGATTTCTACTCTTGAAAACAATACTGTAATTTCAATATTACATTCAAGCTTTTAAAACAAGTTCTTTTTAAGTATTCCAACCCCGCTTAAGATTGAAAGAAAGGAATATAATTAAAAGGGTCCATACTTTTCTACAGCCATTTTACTGCCTTTGTGTGAACCATGGCCTAACAGTTATCTTTCTCAAAGTATTTAGAAATATTCAATTATGCATTTACTATATATGTAAAATCTCGAGTATATTATATTTTAAAATTTCTTTTGATATTTCACCCAATCCGCTTCACTTACATTTTCTTTGCATTCCTTGGGTACGTTCCAAATTACTTGTCTATTATTTTCCGCATTTAGCAATAGGCCCTTACTATACGTTTAACATGTATAATATTTCTGAAAATTAAACTCTAATCACCCGCCTCGGTAGTATGGATGGTAGTATGTCTGCCTCACGTTCAAGACGTCCCGAGTTTGAATCTCGGTCAGGATGTGTTACCCGGATAAGGTTTTTTTCCAGGGTTTTCCATTATCCTAAAAGACGAATGTCGGGTAACTCTAAGCTCCATGGACCCTGGGCTCTTTTGAGTAGCATTTCACACATTCCATTCATCGTCCGATACGACTTAACGTTGTAGGAACGTAAATTACAAAAAAAAAAAAAAACTATTTATCTTTTAGATTTCCCCCATATTTGAATGCTTTATTGAATTTAGAAGGCTTTTTTCGGAATGAGATTAGTAATCCCCATTTCAACCATGTTTCATGCTCTTCGCCTTTTTTATAACTTAAGTTTAACTTTCTGTAATGGCATTGCAGTGTTTCGACCATTTTGTAATAGCTGATTTAGAAATTCATATATCCCTAATTCGGCGAGTGAGAAAGAGAAGGAGAAGGAGAGACAGGGAGGGAGGTGGAGTGTGTGTGTGTGTGTGTGTGTGTGTGTGTGTGTGTGTGTGTGTGTGTGTGTGTGTGTGCACGCGCGGGCGCGCGCGCACACACACACACATTATTGTCTAGATTAGATTTTCAAGTGTCCCTCCATTTTACACACCTAATTATTTAATTTTATGCCATGGCTACAAAGTTTATGTAATATAATCATAAAAGCTCGAACATAATAATTATTACTTTTGTTTCCACGGACTCACTAATAACAAAACAAAACAAAATCGAGTTCATATAATATTCCTTGATCTCTTTGATATCTATCCTAAAGTATTTAATAATACAGTCAAATAAATAATTACAACACGAACGCTTCCAGCGCAAATGTAAAGGACCTACACATTTATAACTGTATTATATTACAGTGATAACAGCACAAAACACCACTTCTTCTCATTCACGTGATTATTATGTACGAATATAAAATAACACAGCAGCATTTAATATAATCATGTTCACTACAAAAGACTGTACGGTGCTCAAACATTGCTAACATAATAAAGAAGTAGAAGTTAATATCCATACATTTTGTGGTCACATGCCGATGTTCGAATCTTAGTTATTATAATTTGTATACATTTTGGCAAGGCAACCGCTCTCCTCTGCCACTAGTTTGTAAGCATTAGCCAACAAAAGGCGACCCGCATAAATAGGCAAGAGGCATTGTAGCCAGTCTTCTGGTTCCTTTATTTCCTGCTGATACATACCTTGTTAAGCCGAATCTCAAAGTAACGCCGCCCTTGAGAGGAGTAGTGGGGCAGACAGTGGGGCAAGCGTGGCATGACGTTTAGAGTATATCTACAAGTCGTGGACTTGGGTTCGAAACTTGTTGCCTGTATACAGGTGGCACTTCCATAAACGTCATACCATGCTTCACCGCTGGGCAGAGGTGTCGTGTTTTGTTAAAAGGTATATAGGTAATTTCTCATGTTTTGTGAACAATTGATTTCTTAATGTTCTTAGCATAAAAAAAGAAAGAAAAACTCAGGGATGTACAGAGTGTTTTCAAATCGCCGTTCACTTTGTTCGAATAAACAACCCACAGGACAGTATGAGAGATGGCAAAAGAACTCTATACTGCATCCGTCTTAAGAAACACACTTTTTGTATTCGCGCCCACTCACACAAGCGTGACACGACAGTGACACTTTCGTCCATGTGTTACGGCATATTACATTCAAACAAGTTGTATACACAAGAGTAGCTTACCAGTAGGTTTTGTTCGCGGAATTGCTCACAGGAACAGCGTGCTTCTTAGAACGGCAGGAGTATACTGTAGTGTCCTTACATTGAGTAGGACTACCTGTTTGTATTTCAGTTCTTTAGTATTACTAAACACCGTCATCGGCTGGCGTATTTGTTGTACTAATACTTAGGTCCGATTGCCACTCTGATTAACCAACATAGGTCTGAAGAATGAATGTAGACGGCCAACAGTGCAAGCTTGCGTAAACCCAAACAGATGAGCGGTATTACGTCACCATTCCCGTTCGGCAGTAGCAGTTGAGTTTCTTACAGTAGCCGGTTTTAAATCAAGTCAAAATGCAAGCATCCCCGCGTGAAGTCATACACTCACGAAGAAGAAAATTAATATTCAATGTGTTACAGTTTTGTAAAGAAGAGGAACGTAAAAATCTTAATTATTCGGTTAAATAATGCTATAAAAAGGACAGCAACAGCACTGGGGAAAAGCGGACGAACTGTGGAGAATATAGTGATAGAGCTTCAGTTTTCAAGGCGTACTGGAGAAAAACTGGTAAACATCTGGTAAACATCGCCACATCCAAAACGGTTCAAACTCGATGAGTTTGAAAAATGTGTTACGAACAGAAAAGAGAAATTCTTACAGTACGTAAACTAATCATTGTTGTTAAAGAGAAGTTGCTTTTGGAGGTAAGAAGGGCACATTCTATTTCGCAAGTACAAAACATGCTTCGTGTTATGTAGGCTATGCTGATGTTTTGATGGTCAGACTGTACTGTATTATATTCCCGCCTTCTATGGCCTCTCTAAACCGAGCCATGTTACACCAGCGACCTCCCATAACAACTTCATTCGTCAGACAGGTAATACTTTATTTATTATTGTTTTGGTATAAAATATTCTCCTAAATATTAATTAACCAATGGGCGCCGGATAGCACAGTGGTTTCGTTCGCGACTCTCGTGCTGGGGGTCCGAGTTAGATTCCCGGCTCTGGGGTGTCGATTTTAAAACGGCCCTATCCGCACCTGTCTAGCTCACTTGATCCAACGTAATGTCATATCGGACGATGAGTGGAATGGATGAAATAATACTCAAATGAGCCCAGGGTCCATAGCTCTTCAAGTCACCCGACATTCGCCTTTCAGAATAAGGGAAACCCCCTGAAAAATACAGGCAACTCACCCTGACCGAGATTCGAATTCGGGACCTCTTGAACGTGAAGCAGACACGCTACCATCCGCACTACCGAGGCGGGGTAGCTCACGTGAAGTATCCCCTATGCCCAACGCTATGTCCACGGTATAACCTGTATGTCCTCTCGTCTCACCGTCATCTTCGCTGTCACCGTATCATTGGAGGTAATGGACAGCGCCACCTGGGTCCCTCCACCTGAGAAATGGCTCCGGTCATCAAGTGGTGGGGCAAGGTTACCCCGAAGGCCGTAGTTGCCTTATGGGGAGTGTTGGTATACACACACGCACACGCACACGCACATACATACACACATGGCTTGAGATAAAAGCAGTGCATAATCCTAACGAGCCTGTATGTAAAAGGTGCATTTGATGGTGGCCCAGCATCCTAAAAAGCTTAAAAGAACTTAAGTGTCCAAAGAACCTTTTTATCCTGGCTTCAAATTACTTCAGCAATAGGAAAACAACATTATCAATAAATAATTACACGAACATGAAAGAAGTCCAAAAAGGGTGTCCTCAAGGATCCTGCTGCGGCCCAGGATTTTGGAATATTATGTACAACAGCATGTTAAATCTACAGTTCACCAGAAGAACAAAAGTGATTGCTTTCGCAGATGACATTATCTTAAAGAGAGGAACATCCAAACTCGAAGCAGGAAACACGGCGAACCAGGACATACTGAAGATCCAGAACTGGGCCACAGACAACAAACTAGAATTAAATGACAAGAAATCGCAGACTCTGTTTATCTCCAGGAAGAGAAACGAAAATAAAGAAATCAGCATTTACTTAAATAACAAGAAACTCAGACAAACGGAGGAAATTAAATACTTAGGCATCTACTTTGACAGCAACTTCAACTTCAATGCGCACATAGCCCATACTGCAGAAAAATCCATTAAACTCATCAATGTGTTATCACGAACAGACAAACTGCTATGGGGATTAGGATACAGATCTCTAAAAACGATCTATGAAGGAGCTATAGTTCCAGCGATGACATATGGCTCACCAGTGTGGATAGAAGCCATAAAAAATACAATAACATTATTAAGTACAGAAGAGTGCAGAGACTAATTAATATAAAAATGGCTAAAGCATACCGTACAGTTTCATATGAAGCTTCATGTGTAATAGCTGGTACACAACCTCTACAAGTAACCATAGAGGGAAAGGTAAGGACTTATCTGGCAACAAGAGCTCACAATGAGAAATACGACGCACCAGTAGAATTCCGACACTGGAGACCCGGCACAAAATCCTTCAATATATGAGACAAACAATAACAATACATACGCATTTGAAATATACACAGACGGCAGCAAAATGGGAGACAAAGCTGAGGCAGCGGCAGTAATATTTGTAAACGGCATGTTAACCCATAAGTTAAAGTTCAAGCTGCATGCTCGATGCTCAAATAACCAGGCAGAGTAACTTGCAATTCTTGAGGCGCTGAAGAAACTAAAGGAACTAGAAAATACAGGGTACGCTGATAAACGAGTTGCATTGTTCACTGATAGCAGGATAACACTAGATCTCCTTAAAAACAACTCGAAACACAATTACCTGGCTGAGGCAATCAAAGCTAAAATCCTCGATCTGAGAACATCAGACTGGATGCTGCATTTTGGATGGGTGAAAGCACACTCTGGCATATATGGCAATGAAGTAGTAGACAGACTAGCAAAAGAGGCTGCTGGGGAAGATCGTGAAATACAATATAATAAAACACCTAAAGAAGTCCTGATAAGCATGGAGGAGAGACACTGGACTGAATGCATGGCAACTACAATGGGACAGCATCAAGGAAAGTAGCCATCACCAAAGAATTCTTCCCATCAGTGAGAAATAGACTAAAACAAGAACTGCCCATATGCCAAGGGTTTACAGTAATTGTCACAGGACATGGATAGCTCCGTTCATACCGCCATCGATTTGCTTTACTAGATAGCCCAGTATGCAAATGTCAAGAAGAGGACCAAACAGTAGACCACACAATATTCCGATGTCCAATCATAAACAAACAAGGAACCTAAATGATCAGGAAAATAAAAAGCAGACAATGTGCGTGGCCCATTACCAAAGAGGAATTTATTAACACACATCTAACATGTTTCGTCAAATTTGTTAAATCAATAAACTTCACAGATATAGAGTAGGCAAATGGAGCATAAAATTCAATAAAACTGCTAATTAATTGCAACTATTTTAATAAGAATATTGTAAAATATTGTAGGAAACATTTCAATACAAATACAAGATATGTAAAATCATTGTAAAATTATTGTAAAAGTTGTATATAATGTAAATAAAATAATAAAATAAAGCATGTAGTATTCCTAAGGAATGGAGCATGCCAGGTAAAAAAACAAACAAACACACATACACATACACCCACACACCCACCCACCCACACTCCCCCACTCCCCCACACCCCCACACACACCCCCACACACCCACACACCCACACACCCACACACATATTAATTTAACACTCTACAATACTGAAAGGATGCTGATGATGATGATGATGATGATGATGATGATAATAAGTTAAGTTCGTCTCGTTCGTTATGAATTAGAAATCTAAGGACTATCTGATAGGTAGCTGCTTCAACTATATTACACCAGGTGTGCTTGAAGTACGAATTGTTAGGGCAAAGTATTTCTA